>VXBZ01008668.1:25862-40017 GCA_013399135.1 Heliornis fulica | reverse complement strand
GAAGGGAGGGGCGGGGGGTGGTGTTTTAAGAGCTGTTTGTGCTTCTCACTATCCAACTCTGGTTTCTCGGTGTGTGCAGTGTAATAAATCAGATCATTTTCTTTCCTTCATTCTGTGCTGAGTCTGTTGTGCCCGTGACACTGACTGGGGAATGGTCTCTCCTGTCCTTATCTCACTCCTCAGCGTCTCGATAGATATTTTCTCCCCTGTCCAGCTCAGAGGGGAGTGATGGAGTGACTTTGGTGGGAGTCTGGCCTCCAGCCAGGGTCAAACCACCACACCATCTTAAGACTTTTTACTATGGTATGTATTTTTCAATTATAGGAAACAATTGGCAGAAAGAAAAAACGTAAGTTGTTTTCACAGGAAGTTCCATCTGCTTCAGTTATTGTGACATACTTTACAAACATAGACAGTAAACACAAGACAAGTAACAGATGCATGCACAAGCATCAAGAAAGTACAAGGGCTTCATATTCAAATACTGAGCAGGGAATAAAAACCATCAATGCAGTTTCCATGATAATGCATTGATATTTTCTCTCAGATAGTTTAGAGTATACCCACAACTGAACAAAGCTTATGATAAATGCCCTGGCTTGGCCTTCTGTACTCTTCTGCAGCTCTTGATAATATGTTTATTTAGTATTGCAAAAGAAATAGAGTACACAATACAAATTACAAAACCAAGACAAAATCTGACTACTACAGGTGAAAAGATTCTATTTACATGGGAAGCATGGAAGCAGATGCTTGTCTATGAGAGTTACACTTATAGCAGGATTCCACAAGATATGGAAACTCAGCTTCAATTTTCCCGGGCATCGCCAGACTAAAGAAACTTTGTTGAAATTTCAGATATTTGTTGCATTCAACAAAGCACAAGTGCACTTTGATGAAACTGCATCAATACCAGAACTATAAATCCAATTAGTTACATTTGAGAAACAGACAAGCCAAAACTCCAAGTCTAACTGTACCAAGTAATTACTTGCTTTAAATGACTCTGAATTAAAAAAAAATCAGAGAACTTTGCCTGTGTACAATGAAATGTGAATTATCTGCTTGCTAGTCATACCAGAAATTAGTTCTATGCTTATATTTTTGTGCACACACCATATCTTTTTTCCACCCACTCCCCACCATTATATTAATTGTAATTTGTTAGCCCTGTGAAGTACAAAACCAAATTTATTCCAAGGAGAGGGGCAAGTCAAGAAGTGATTAGTTCCCATTATAAAAACCAATTTTGAAACCAACAAAATTCTCCAAGAATTGGCTTGAAGAGAGAATTTGGCAGACTGATTTAGAGGGGATTTAGAATCTGATTTTGCAGGGAATGGTATGATGTGGGGGAAGTCCTGCATAATGAAAGTGGTAAAAAAAAAAAAAAAGGGTGATTGTGAAATAAACTATTATGATGATTACAGGGATTAAGACAGAATATAGTTTCTAATCTCCTTTGAAACTGCACATCCTTGTCAGGACTCCACTTTAACAGCACATTTAATTAGATTTTAAAATATTTTAATCCAGATTTTGTTAAAACAATAGCCTAGAACAGAACAAAATAATTTTTCAGAAGTACATTTAATGTTTAAATACATCACATTACAAAACACTTTCAAGTCAGTCTTACCCCATCCATGTGGCAGAGGACCAAGAGGATCAAATTCTTTGTTCTGTGTGGATGAGAAGTCCTGGTTCTGCAAGTCACCAAACAAATGGTGCATTAATGACTAGCCATTTTGCTTTCCAGATGTTCTACCATAGCCAACATGAATTATCAAAGCAAATGCACTTTTGTTAATGTTACATATAAACAAAGATGCCAACAATTTTTCCTCCAAGAAAAAAAAAAATCGATTCTACAGGCCTTGGAATGCTTAATTAACTACAGTGGCAAGAAAATTATTCTTTTAGTGCCCCTGCCTATGCTGAAGGAAAATTAGTAGAGTAGCACACAAAGCAATCAGAAAGCAAACCACTTCACCACTTCATTTCTGCATTCAAGAGTTTTCCCTACCACCATTTCAGAGGTTCGTTTTTACTGTTTACACATATAACAAATTTAGAACCTACACCATTCTTGATAAGCTGACAGCACCATTTAGAGTTATCTGAAGTCTACTACTATTCATCAGAGGTAAACAATGGATTTAAAATTCTGGAAGGACCTTTTAGAATTTGCTTTCATACCATTCATTGTACACATTTCATTTTACCCAAAGCAGAAATGTGTGTCCTGTGAGCTTGCTTACCCTCCATGTCTTTGGCCAAGCCAATACAAGATATAATACAAATAAAACCAGCTTATTACTAAGCTATAGTTTGCTTTGTATCAATGGCTTTTATTAATATTGTACATAAAGTTTATCAAAGAACTCCACCTACATTCAGCTGACAAAAAATATTACACAGCATGTGCTGCTTATGGTCATTAAAAGGTCATAAACTAAGGTTACCTGCCATGCTAAACACACAATGACACATCATAAAGAATAAACCATAACAAAGCCTTGTAAAAGTCACCCACAAGCATGTCAAAAACCCAAATATATTTATACTTTCAATAAGAAAAAAAAGTCACTAATGGGTTGGACACTTGTAAACTATACCTCTCTTAACCTTTATAGCCACTGCTATATTCCTTACCCCATATATAAATCTCTGGTTAAACTGCTGCATAGCTCCTTGAAGCTGGCTGCGCTGAAGTTGCCACTGCTCGTAATTTCTCACAGACTCCAGTGTTGGTCTCTGCCATGTTGTTGTTCTAGTGAAGTGGTCAACATAATAAATTCTTCCCATGTTGTCAACTCTTCGCTCCCAGCTTTTTAAAGAACGAGAAGGAACAGTTCTCAACAGCATACTATTTCAAGGGCTCAGAAGCACTTTTACACAAACAGGCAGTATGTTGGAAGTGAATATAAAGCATGGGCTCATCAGCAGACTTTCTTTTTTCCCCCTCTTTTTAGCATCCCATAAAACTATGTAAGAGCTAAAATTGTTTGAAGACAATCACATTTACTTTGTTGCATACTATACCAAGTTAGACTCATTCCATTTACTGTATTTTCAGTTTAAGAGCTATACAAACCACTGTCAGTACTGTCACTACTGCATTTATTCCACTTGACCCATAAGACAGTAGTCTGTTTTTTCCTAAAAAGACAGCAAAACCCCTGACAGTTTGGGCTGTATAATGCAAGACCACCTCCCATTGTAGCTTGGCAGAAAAGGCATGTGCTTCAGGGTTGGCTTTGCTTTTCATTTGTTTCTGGGTTTGTTTTATTATTATTTTCAGTTCATTTAAAAACAGTGCTATTTACAAAACTTAGTGGAAAAAAACTACCATTCTGGGTTCCTTTAAGTAATACACTTGTCAATCCTCTCAGAGATTAAAATAAATTGAGTATGCAAACCTACAGGCTTGGGGCAGAGTGGCTGGAATTCTGCTTGGCAGAAAAGGACCTGGGAGTGCTGACTGAAAGCTGAACATGTGCCAGCAGTGTGCCCAGGTGGCCAAGAAGGCAAACAGCATCCTGGCTGGTCTCAGCAATGGTGTGGCCAGCAGGACCAGGTCGTCTCATTCTGGGTACTGCTGAGGCTGCCCCTCGAGTGCTGGGTTCAGGTTTGTGCCCCTCATTGCCAGAAAGACAACGAGGGGCTGGAGAGTTTCCAGAGAAGGGCAATGGAGTGGGGAAGGGTCTGGAGCACAAGTCTGGTGAGGGGCAGCTGAGGGTTAGTGAGCTGCAGGTCAGTATCTTCTCCCAGGTAACAAACAATAGGATAAGAAGAAATGGCCTCAAGTTGTACCGGGGAGGTTTAGATAGGGTTTTGGGAGCAATGTCTGACCCAAAAGAGTTGTCAAGCACTGGAACAGTCTGTTCAGGGAAGTGGTCTGTGCTGTGAAAGAGTCTGTCCAGGGAATACCATCCCTGGAGGTGTGTGTTGATGTGGTGCTTAGGGATTGAGTTTAGTGGATTGACTTGGCAGTGCTGGGTTAATGGCTGGAATTGATGATCTTAAAGATCTTTTCCAATCAAAAAATTACACAATTCTATTCTATGATTCTATGACAAGTGAGTTCCCTTTATAAGACTGTCTGCCAGCTTTCACTTTTCAATATCAAGTTGTCTTTACTATCTGACATTATTATTTCATAATTTTGTATAATGTGTAAACCATTTGAGATGAAGTGGCACAGAATATTCTTATGTTTTTCTTACATTCTTTTAAAAGTAAGAAACATAGAATAAGTATGAACACTACTGTTCTGTAGAGAATTACAGAATTGGCTGTTCTGATCTTAACAGCTGGAAAACCTTAAAAAGCAAAGCTACTTTGTAAGAGCATAGTAAATTAGCATCTGGCAACCCTAAGACTTGATCAAAGGACTGCAAATAGTACCCTCCACATAAAGTGGTAACCAAGGCCATTCTTGCTCAAGCTGATAGTTACCTCAGTCCCAAAATACTTTTCTGTGGTTTTGGTTCTCTGTTACAGTTGGGGCTGTCTACTGTCTTTAACTTAAACCTGTTTCTCAGTAAATCTTCAGTTGTTTAATCTTTGACAGGAAATTCAGAATCTGTTATTTTTGATATGCAACTTTATTCCATAGTTATGTACTATGCGTTTTTTCAGTACTCCCTGAAGGCAACCTGGAGTAATTGTTTGCCTCGAGTTCATACTTCTATTTAAGGTCATAATCTTTAGCTTTCATAAACTGTCAGTCAAATAATTTCTGAAAAACCCAGACATATCCTACACAATCACATGACTTATCCTGGCTCACCTTGGAGGAAGAGGCTCTGGTCGATCCCACGTTGTTCTTTTTTCAACATGATCTACATAGTATACTCGGCCATGTTGGTCTACCCTTTGCTCCCAACTGAAAATAAAACAGTATTTTTATCTTCCTCCATATCACACTACTCCAATCAACCATCTACAGCATAAAGATGAGAAATGTTTGTTTTCATTAAATGCTTATTTCTAAATAAGATGCTTAAAATTAAAACTTGTTTCACAAGATGCACCAAACCACTGTACAAAGTACACAAAGTGTCAGTTCCATACTGAGAGAAATTCTATGTCAAGTTGACTAGAATGCTAACTACAAAATAAGTTCCACACCACCAAAACCTACAGTTTCTGGGAAACTGAAGGCAAAATTAATGCCTTTGCAAATATTGAAGCAAGGTTCTGGATTCAATATCAAGTATATCAATGCCCCACTGAACAGAATTGTCTATAGAGCACAATTCCCTTCTAGAGTAACACTGCTTCAATTTATGTACAGAGCTTATAAGGGCACTGGTCTCATTCTGCATAAGCAGTGTTTGAAATGTCCAACCCCTATATTTGCAAAAAATCAGGGAAAAAAGGATGCTAATTTGCCATTTCTACTGCAATCAAAACAGTAAAGCAAGAAACAATTTTTTCAAGACTGCTTTTAATTTTCACAGTTATCCTGTGAGGTGATGCAGACCTTTCTACCTTTTTGGTTCAGCTACCTTAAAAGTAAGGCAGATAATTCAGCAGTTATACCATTCACACTGTGAAGCTTTTGCTTTCCACTCAGAGTCCAAAAACCTTTTTTTGCTAAAATAGACTCCAAATGAAAGCTTTGGGGCAAAAGACCAGTCATCTAGCAAATTCCACATCTGTGCCTAAAACACAACAGTGTACCCATGCTAGGCCCAGGACCTGCAGATTATATACTGTAATAACAGCTTTTCTTTGTTACTAACGTTTATTACATTTTTGCCAATGTTACACCTACTGTAAGTAAAGTCAGAGATGTCAGCACAAAAACCAAAATACAAATTAAATCGTTACACTCGTACCCAGGTGGAAGAGGACCTTGACTGACTGTAGTAAGTGCCTGAGGTGGAGGATTTACTGGCTGGACTTGTCTTGAAACTGGAGGTGTGGTGAGCGCTGTAGTTGCAGGAGCTGTCACTGCAGCTGTTGCCCCCTCAGGGCTCTGTTCTGAAGAAGTATTTGCAGCTGTGCCTGTCAGTGATCCGGCACTGGCCCCATCATCTTCTGTGGATGTAGGGCCATTTACACTTGCTATGATGTCAGAGATATCAAAGACAGAAGGAAAAAATAGTCTTTAAATTTATATTTATCACCAATCAATTTGAGAAGTGGTAAAACTCAGAAGTAAACGTGCAAGAACTAGTATTTCAAAGTGCATGCATACAGCCACCTTTTACAGCTTACACAAACTCAAAACCAATTCTGTCTCACTTTGTAAAAATGTTGTCCAAAAACTGCCATCAACAGCACATTTCTGATTTTTGTGATAGAATAAATTCTATTTACCAAAGCAAGATGTCTATATTCTGTAAACACTTATAAACAAACAGTCATCTTCTTGCATTTACCATTTATTATTTGGAATATAAAATTTTCAAGAAGGTACCTGAGATCACATGGAAATAAATAATCAGAATGGGAGGGGAATATATATACACTTTTTTTTTTCCTTGAGATGTTTTAAGTTTTACCGAATGTCATTTGGCAGGTGGGATTAACAGTGGTACACAAGCCAGGCTTTATTACTGAACTACACTAGATTAATCTTTTAAAGTAATAACTGTATCACAATTTCCCATCCAGTCTCCACATTTAGCAATTGCAATAACAAGACTACTGAAACAGATTGCAGCATATGGGATTAAAGGAGTTACCCTAAAAACTTTTCAGGAGTATTTGCATTAAAAGTTTTGTAGTTTATAAATAATCAGATTTTTAAAAAAATCTATTTCAGCAAAAATAATAAATAATAAATGTTTTAAGTGCTGCTATTTCACAGAATTTAACTATAACTGTAGAATCAACTAAGTAGTATTTCAAAACACATTATTAACTTGAGACAGTTCTGTGAGTCCTTTAGATGATTTAATCTCAAGCCTCAAGCTCAGTGGATGTCTTGGTGCAGCACCAGCATTCAGTTGTGCTCCTCTGGCTCCATCTCCACTATATCCACCCCTATCACTACAATCATTACTCAGAAAATACCGAAGCAAGAAATTTCTAGCAGGAACAATGACTAAACCTCATGTACCAAACACAAACTAAATAACAGTCCTTCACCAGTTATATGCCAAAGAATTTACCATGAAAAAAATGTACTTAAAAGTACTCATTCAGATAGCATGCAGCTTTGAAATGAGTGCCTGGCCCTGGAATACATACCAGCTACTGAAGGGGGTCTGCGGGGAGTGGGTGGAGGTGGTCTAGAAGGCCTGGGTGGTCTAGAAGGTTTGCAGTTTCCATTTGTGAGTAATGGAGAATCACTGCCATTAACTGTCCTGCTTTCATTGGGAGCAGCTGTCTTGTTTTCATTGGGAGCAGTGTCTTCACAGCTTTCAAGTCCATTTGAGTTAGTCCTTTTGCAGGAAAAAACATAAAGGAGAACTGTTCTAATAGTGTATGGATGACATCACACAACAGAAGACACTGGAATGAAATGGTTATGGCTAGGTGAGATTCTTATATTATAAAATTATAAAGACATATGCACATACATAAACACAGTTAAAATTTGTCTCCTGAGGAACATGAAACCTCAACTGACAGAAAGGTTGTGAAATACATGTATCTGTCACTGGAATCTCCTCTTTCATTTCCCAGCCCAATAAATCTGCCTTTAGGCTCAAGATCTGGATTTTGCTGCTCAGCTATTTCTGCCCACGAATTCCACTTACCTCTAATGCAACAGAAAGCTGAGACCCAAAAATGGCCTGGGTGCATTTGCTTAGAAGATATATAATGCTTCAAATTTTTAGACAACTTCTTTATGCATACACCAATTTCCCCCCCTAAATTCAATTCTGGAAAGGGTTAGAGAACTTGGGACTACGCATTAAACTTTTGACCAACTGCTACAAATGAGTTTCTTACCTTTAGGAGAATTAAGAAACTCAGTAGCAGCACTCACCCATTCTGTACTACACAGTTATGCCTAGCAGAATATTATCCTGACACTTTTGTAGCTCCTTAAGCAGATTTACAGGTAAAGTGTCACTTCTAAAACATTTTACATTCAGCAAAATAAAGATTGTAAATTCAATTTCTAGTAGATTGACAGATCAATAGGCCATCAGTAATAAAAAACACAACTTACAGTTTCAGCCCAGTAGCTTTTTACAATGCTTTAAATGTACAAAAAATAAAAAATAGTAAATAAACCTAAGTAAATAACAAGTTACAGAGAATCAAGTAGAATTGTGTGCATTTGACCAGTATTGTCACTCTTTTGCTCTATGCTGGGTGTGGTGCATAATTCATACCATATTACACCAACCCCAAAGTAAGTATATATGAAAACATGTAAAAATTTGAAGTTTAGCATGCAGTGATCAATGTGAAGTTTGCAAGAGATGTAGCCTAGGCTCTCCTCAGTTCCAGAAAGCATTCTGCTGCTGTCTGAACACTGAAGTATAACCTATCATCTTCAGAGTACTTGACCTGTTGGCCTAAAGTATAACAATGCATATCAAAACATTATTAGCTATGAAACAATAACCCCTGCAAGGCATATGCCATATCATTTACATCATCCTCAAAAGGGGCCTTTAATGAAGAAC
This sequence comes from Heliornis fulica, assembly GCA_013399135.1. NCBI lineage: Eukaryota > Metazoa > Chordata > Aves > Gruiformes > Heliornithidae > Heliornis > Heliornis fulica. The sequence continues at coordinate 31,414 of VXBZ01008668.1, read as the reverse complement.
AAACATCCCACTGGCTGGTACTAAACCCAAGTCATCTGTTGTTACTATTACACCACTGCACACTCAGGCATTCTGAATATCCAAGCATGGAAACATTTTTCTGAGCATGAAAAGGAAGCAACAAAAAAACTTTCATGGGAAGACTCTAGATAACATAGCTAAAAGAGTTACCATCTATTAAAAACAATAGAAAAATTGAAGTTATCTACTCCAGATGGCATCAAAGAATGTTGCACACTGTGTGGATCCTTAAAATACTTGTAGTACTGGAAACTAGTTAACCATTAACATGGTGCTCACTGCACATTAATCCACCAACACCTATGGTCACAGATTTATCCTACCAAGAAGCAGGTTACATAATCTAATACCGACCTTAAAACACTACAGCTGCTTGACAGCTTCTGGTATAGAATCATAGAATGTCCTGGGTTGGAAGGCTCATGACCCATAAGGTTCATCAAGTCCAACTCCTAGCTTCAAACAAGTCCAGCCAAGTGACAGCAGTGGACTGAATGCACTGTTCAGACGCCTCTTGAACTCAGCCAAGCTGGGTGCTGGGACCAGTTCCCTGGGGAGCCTCTTCCAGAGCCCAACCTTCCTCTCAGGAAAAAAAACGTTCCTGACATCCAATCTGAACCTCCCCTGTCACAGCTTCCTGCCATTCCCTCGGGTTCTATCCCTGGTCCCCAAAGAGGAGATCGGTGCCTGCCCCTTTGCTCCCCTTGTCAGGAAGCCACAGACCACCAGGAGGTCTCCCCTCAGCCTCCTCTCCTCCAGGCTGAACAACCCCAGGGCCTTCAGCCTCCCCTCATGTGACTTCCCCTACAGACCCTTTCCCACCCTTGGTGCCCTCCTCTGGACACTCTCTAATAGTTTTGTGTCCCTCTTGTCCTGTGCTGCCTGAAACTGCACACAGTGCTCAAGCTGAGGTCACACCAGCGCAGTGTAGAGCAGGACAATCACCACTTCTTAACAAAGCTAAATATAATTCTCATACCTCCAGGCTATAAAGCAAAACAGTGTAAATATAAATAATATAAAAATAACCAGTGCCATTTACTCACCAGTGGGGTTTATTTGTTTAAAATTTATTTTGATTTGCTCAATATTGTGAAAAACAGAAAGGGAAAAACCCAAGAGGTCAGTCAGACAAGGAGGCAAACTGAAGTTAGATGACAGGCCTCATAGAAAACAATTTAAAACATGAATGTACAAGGGTACAGTAATTTTGTTTAGGACACACTATGATCTTAACCAATACTGTTGCATAATGTACTCAAATATTTCAACTGTCCTCTTTATAAACCAAACAATTCCCCTTTAAGAACTGCAGATGCTAAAAGGCTGTGCAAAAAAAACCAAACAAAAAAAAAAAGCTAAAAAAAGGCTTACCGTGTATCATTCCTTACTTTGGAGCTATCATTCTGTGTAGGACCTTAAACACCAGAAAGAAGACAACAATTTAAGTATTAGCAACATTCTGAATAATTTCCAAGAAAAGCAGTCTTTAGCACTCATTTATTTTAAATGTGGAGGTGATACACTATTTGCTACTTTTCTACTCTTATTTCTAAAGTATACAATTTGCATGTTTATATATACATATACATATATATATGAGTGTGTGTGCATGTGTTAAAAGTTTGTAAGCCACTGCTACTCTAATATTGTTGCCTTACAGAAGAAGTTCCCAAACACACAGTTCAATAACATTGTCTTCTGACTTTACAGCAGCATCAGACAGTGTTCTCCATTCTCCACGTGCAGCTGGCTTTGCACATCCACTCCCTTTTCAAAGATGACAGGCAGAGCAGAAAGGGAAACAACTTCTCTAAAATCTTCTCTCTGGTTGGCTAGCAGGCAACTTCAGGGCTTTTGCTTTCTGCGAGTCTCCAGCCTGTATCCTTCCCTTTCTGTGTAAATTATTTAGCATAAAGGAATTCAAGCAGGTATAAAACATGCTTGCACTCCAAACAGAATTATAGCAGCTCAGCCTAGATTTACAAATGTTCTGTAACTGCTTATTCAGTCAGCTTAGAAATATTTGCCTTTTGTGTCAGCATTTGCAATACTCGAAGATGCAGCACAGAACTCATCCATGTAGGCAGCACAAGTAGCTATTTTCATAGAATTAAACAAATATAATTAACAAAGAAATCAGGTATCTGTAATAATTCTGATGGGAACTATGTACAGATCTAAGCCAAAGGCAAGGATGTAGTCATGTAAGGGCTTATAATAATGTGCTGCTAGTGGGCTGTGCACAGAGTAACTTTTGAAGTTATTTGCCTGGAAGTAACTTTAGCCCACACATTAAGAACGTGTTAGACTACTTTAACATTGAATGCTTTCCTCACGTGCTCCAGCTCCTTGATAATCTGGGAACCCTCTGCTGAACATGTGGCTTGGAATGCCAAACTGTTTGTAGTACTTAACCCACATGCCTTTTTCTCAGGAGATGAATTTTAGGAAATGGAAGAAACCACAGTTGAAAAACAAGTATTGTATAAGAGGACAATTTGGTACATTCACTAGGTATTTCTATCAACACACCTCAGCACTGTTCCACAAGTCCCACACAATCCCAGCATTATTTACAAAAACATCCCACACCATCAGAACATGAGATTGATCCTTTTAACAAGTTGAAAGTTACTTACTTCTTGTACTTGAGGCATCACCGTTGGTTAGGAGCTCAGGGTCTACCTGCATCCCATCTAGACAGACAGACAGATCTCCAACCACTTCTGCTGGTTCTCTGTCACCAACAAGATGTAACGTCACCACCACCTGCTCAACTGAAAAAGTACAGAAAAGAATGGGAATTTATCTTGCTACATGACAAAGTGCATTTAAATTAAGAAGCAAGTCATAGACCACAGTGATCAAGGGAAAAAAAAAATCAAAAAACCAGAACTACAGCTCTGTTCTCCTGTTCATGGTAAAACTAATCACTTCCAGACGTCAGTAAAATGTTATTTCTACAAAAAGGGGGAAACTGTAGCATAAGCTTGTTGCTGCCTAAAGAAAGGCTTCTCATTACAGCAGAAATTGAGCCTCATATTTCTGCTCACACTTCTAAAGCACTTAACATATATGTCCTTAAAACCTATAGCTAGAAATGTAATTCACTTTATTCTTCATACAGAGGAAATAAATTCTGTCTCCTGATTTCACATTTTCTAATGACATCAAAAATTCACACTTAGGATGTGAAGATTTTGCATCACACCCCCGGAACAAGGGTCTTTTAGGGTAAATAACTATTTTGCATCTGAAAGTCCAGAGGCATTTCTTTAAAGGGCAGAACATAAGTACAACAGCATTAAGCTGTATGTTGTAGCAACATAAACACAGTAACAGGTGTTTAGAAATCTGTATTTCTCTTTCAAGCTTCACAGGCTGCACATACTGCCTAAAGGCAGTTCTAAGATGTTCTAAGATAGTTTAAAGATGTGTGAAATAATACAACATATACCTTTAACACTATTTTGAACAAAAGTAACTTTACACATTTCCCTATCCAGCACCAGGAACATATTAGAGTTTTCATTTTTAAGCTATTTAAAAGTAAACTCTCTTTTATTTAATTAGACTCTCACTCTTGCACATACTAGGAAAGTGGAAAATACCAAGTTTGCAATGACACCACAGCAGACTGTGTGTAACAGAGAAAGATCACACTGCAAAAGTAGGAGAAAACCATAAATGCCATCTGAGGCACAAAAGGAACTCTTAAGAGCTATCTAGAGAGTTGCACTCAGCATTCACTAGCAGACAATTCCTGCAGCATTGCAAGACATTGTTAGTCTCACACTTACGTTTCATACTGTTGGATTTCAAAGTCTCATGAATGTCAAGAGCGGCACTTCCCAGCAGAACATCCGATTTCAATGTTTGGTGGCTCCAGACTCGAAAGTTTAATTTACTGACAGGAGTGACAATTCTGAAAAGAAAAAGTTGAGCACTATATAAGGACATCTGTGGGCAGGGGAAGTGGGTGAACCAAGCAATCTACTTCAACTGTCAATTATTTCAAACCAAAGAAATAATGGTGGAAACATCAAAGCATTTCTAATTATCACATTCTGGAATCTAGTTACTTTTATGTCATATAATCAAGACTGTGGCAAGACTGTTCACAGACTAAATACATATTTTTATTATTACTATTTTGAAGGAAATATCCAAGAGAAACTACCAGCTTACAATTAGCATCTGAGCATAACCAGGGTAAGAAAAAAGACCGATTCTGATTTAGTGAGTGCTCAGCATTTGCATACCTCGATGTAAGGAATTTTCACATATTAAATTTGCTAATTTGCTTTCTGAAGAGGTTATAAAAAATTTTTGGGCATGCCATAAAAGAGAAAGTATTTGGAAATAATAAGTTATCACATACTTGCATTGTATTATGACAAAAGCAGTGATACACACAAAATTATCTAACATTTTCTAGTACTTGTGGCTTCACTATGCATTTACTGAGAACACAAGAACACACTAGATCTTCCATGGATTAATAATTCAAAACATTCTTCACCATTTCCAGGAGTGGAATGTATTACTAATTTGAGTGTGCTGATTTGATTGTGTCCTTGAAGAATTGGTTCCAGGTTGGCTACTGGAAAAGTTCCTTATGGATCCAATTATCGCAAGTTTCTCTTCACTCCATATCAAGTATCTCAAAGAATTTGACTGTTTATTTCTTCCTTCACTTCCCTGGTGCTTTTCTTACATCTTTACTTGTTTTAATGACCCAAAAATCTGAGCTGCATTCCAGTCTTGGTGCTATAACCTGGGCAGATGCTTTCCAAAGAGCAGGCACGGTACAAACAGCGGCAATGTGTGCCTCTACGCAGTTCCTTGAAAAAACCTTGTGGGCTGGCAAGGCAATGAGGCCAAAATACTGTATGATTTGGAAAGCACACAGACAGTTGGAATTTGTCTACCTGTGATAGAGAAGGCACAACTCTGCTCCTAGAAAAGCCATCAGCAGAGTCACTGCCTAACCCTGAAAGCTCTTTATCAAGGAGTACTTTGCAGTAAGACCTTCTACACGTCCAGATCCATGCCAGCAGTTCTGTACTGGTAGAACCCCTAACAGGAGAAGAAACACATGCAAACACAAATATTTTCTGCCACAGCAGCTACTGAGAAGAGCCTGGCTCCATCCTCCTGTCACTCACCTTTACATATTTAGAAACATTAATGAGGTCACCCCTCAGTCTCCTCTTCTCCAAGCTGAAGAGACCCAGCTCCCTCACCCTGTCCTCATGGGGAAGATGTTCCACTCCCTTCATCATCTTGGTGGCCCTGTGCTGGACTCTCTCAAGGAGTTCTATGTCCTTCTGGAACTGAGGCGCCCAGAACTGGACACAATATTCCAAGTGCAGTTTTGCCAGGGCAGAGTAGAGGGGGAGAAGGACCTCTCTTGACCTACTGGCCACCCCCTTCTAATACACCCCAGGATGACATTGGCCTTCCTGGCCACAAGGGCACACTGCTGGCTCATGGTCATCCTGCTGTCCCCCAGGACCCCCAGGTCC
>VXBZ01008668.1:0-25364 GCA_013399135.1 Heliornis fulica | reverse complement strand
GACTCCTCATTTCTCCTGGCTGCCTCTGGGGCTTCTGACATCTGGGGCTCCTGCAGACAGTCTCCAACAGTGCAGACAGAGGCACAGAAGGCATTCAGTAACTCTGCCTTCTTACTGTCCTCAGTCACCAGGGCACCCACCTCATCCATCAGTGGATCCACACTGTCTCTAATGTCAGTTTTTCTGCTCTTTTGAAGAAACTCTTCCTGTTATCCTTAACCTCCCTTGCAAGGTTTAACTCCAGGGAAGCCTCAGTTTTCCTAGTTGATTCTCTGACAAGTTTTAAATTCTTCCCATGTAGCCATCCTCTCCTTCCATGACCTGCAGACTCTCATCTCATCATTCTGCAATCTCAAATCATTTTGCAAATCTCACCAAATGTTTTGCAGCAAGGTGATGACAGATGTCATAGTGTACATAATTCTCCAATATTTACAGGATTAAGGAACTCTCCCACCATGAAGCAGATGATATTACAATTAAGGGGGTACTCACAAAACTTTTTTTTTTCTAAAAAGTTAATCTTAGAGGTAAAAATATTCACCCTTTTAAAAAAAAGGATATTCTAACTTTTTTGTATTTAGAAATTATTTTAATTGTGAGAAATGGGTATTACAAATGACTGATTGTTCTGTCAGTGGATAACTTCAGTTGTCCACAGTTGGTAACATGCAGGCCAACCTAACAGCTCACCCTCTAGGAGATGAACCCATGGCACACACCCATTTGCAGGAGCCATTACACTTCTTGATTTTATACTGAATTTGAATGTAAGCAGATGTGTCAAAATAATTCCTAGAAAAAACAATTAACTTACTCTACCAAGTTCCATGTAGCATTAATACAGTCTTCAGTGAAGTTCATGTGCACTGGGTGTCTGTTCAGCATTTACTAACAAGAGCAAAAATTGCCTGTGTATTATTGTGTCAACTCACACAGTGCAAGCCACAAAGTTTCCAGTTAAACCAAAAGGGAAAGCAACAAAGTAGGGCTTTAAAAGCTGAAAGAAAATCCTGTTCTTTCACACTGAACACATATAAAGCACAAGATTTTTTTTCTTGAAATACTTCTTTGCAGTGGAAGTAAAATAGCAGTAACTAAAACTTCAGAATAATCTGAATTACAGGAACAGGCACAAACAAGGTTTTCATCATCAGGCAGGAATGTTCAAGGTGTCTCAAGAACAACAATTTGGATTTTAAGCACAGGCAAACGTGCAAGCACAAGACTGACCTTTATCCCAGTGTTCTATGGGGCACATTCTTAACAGAAAGCTCAATTTCATAGAATCTGCAGCTCATTTTTTTCTGTGCTTTACACTTCCCATCATCTCACAACACAAATACTTGTCCAAGGAAACATCAACAGCTGCACTCAACTTGAATCTAATGCTAGTTCTGTACTCAGAAGGCACAAACTCATCAGGAATTTCATACTTGTGACTGAGTTTACACATGCCCAAGACAGAGCTAACCATCTGTGCCGTGGCATGGTAGTGACCAAGTAGTACACAGAACAGCTGCACTTTCCAGACAAGGTATTTCTGTATGTAACACTGTAGCCTTAAATGTCACAACAAAAATGTGCATGGGACTGTCTGTCTTAATGCCAAGTTATCTTACTTTCCCTATTAATCACAGAATTAAAGCTCCTTTGATATGCCATATACATAAACTTAGAATGTATTTCTTCAGAAGCTGGGTCTTTTCCATAGGATATAATGCAATAGTTTGCAAATATATATATATATTCCAAACTGTAGTATATTTACTCCAAAAAATTACACCAGTATCTTCATATCATGTAAAATTGAATACCTTGCTTAAAATAAAGAACACAGGCCTTAATTACTTACTGTCAATTTTATTAATTTAGCTCAAAGACATTGAAAAACAAACCCAAACCTACACTGTAAGATGCTGTTTCCACTTTGGACTATTTGTATTGTTGCATTTTTCTGTCTTCTTTGACTGTCCATCTACTGAGACTTCCACATAAGGGCTAGGTCCAAACCATTTATTTTTTTCTTTTAGTTTTGCTGAAATAACTGTTAAGAAAGAGCAAAAGAATAATTTACTCTGTGAGATTTAAAGTGCAAACAGTATTTTTCAGTTGTGCAATTCAGTACTCAAGTACCAGGTCACCAACATCTGAAAACAATGCTCAAGAAAAAAAAAGTTCAATGAACAAAAATGCTCTTGCACTCATTTACACAATATTATAGCTCATGTAAATACCAAAAGGATGCAACAGTACTTCTATAACATCAGACACTATAATGAAGTGCTTTCATACTGATTGTTACTAAGTGTTGAAATGGAATATATCCCCTGCAACCTCCTCCTGTCTATCACCAGCTGAGAGGACTCCTGGAGTTTACTATACGGGCTTGTTAAAAAGCTCAAAGCCTCCTTTGTGTAGAAGAAATGTGTGTGTGTACAAGTGTACTCTGACATTTCATTCTTAGATTAGGGGTGATCTTGGATTCCTTGGCAACACTAAACTCCTAAAACAGCAATTAGGAGCAATATTATCACTTCCAGTGATATCACAGGCCAGTGAACTCCAGTGTTCTAAGAAGTAACAACTTGGTCTTTTGTGTTTTCATCACCCACCTCAGCTGCATTACATCCTCTAAAAAGATGACTAATTCAAGCCCATATGGCTAATCTACCTAGGTTCCCTTTATAGTCTGCTCCTTTAGAGATTTAGAGAAGTAGCTTAGTATAAACTGCTCTGAACTGGCCCCAAAGGAAGGCCTTTCTCTGCATATTATAAACACCATGCAGAATTAACTTCAGTTAGGTAACATTCATTTCACAAATAGCTTCCCTTACCTTCCCCTCATGTCTTCAGTACCTTTATACTACGGCACCTGATGCCTCAAAGCAACCAGCTACCTCAAAGGCATCAAGACCTACTTTGAGGCAGCATAAATCCAAGCAGTCTTGTACCTAAATGTTTGTTCTTACCCAGACAACCTGAAAGTTAATTTAAAACTAATGAAGACATCAGAGCAGAGAGCTGAGGGTAAGGTAGGTGGGGAGTTCCATTTGCAGAAATGTCTAAAAAAAATACAAAGCCTGCTTGAGCAGGAAACTGCTTGCTTGCAGACTGTGGCTGAACTACAGAAATTAAAAACTGTTCAAACATCTTAACAGCCTCGATTCTAAACAGTGAGATGTTTCTTCCACTTCACTTTCCTCATGTGAGTGACAGGCCTTTAAGGAGGCAAGTTTTAGAGAGCAGCTGCCACTCCAGTCCTTAGCTCTGCTCTCCATAGCTATGTGGAGGATGTACCTTCCTCAAACCTCTTCAATTTTCCTTTCCAATCTCAATCTGTAGGGACAAGATTTCTCTCAGTCTCATGGCCTGTGAAAAAACCCCAAACCTATGACCTCAGTGTGATAGCTAGAGCCACTATGACTTACTCGATTCCAACTTCTTTTCCAGTCTGAAGCTTTTCCATCTATTTTTGACAACTTTTTCATCCCCACGGTATCATCTTTGTGAAACTTCTGCATACACCCATAGGTCTTCCACAGTAAAGGATGCAAATTTTACCCCTGACGCTTAACACAGACCTATAAAAACCACATATCTCCCATACCCAGGTTTCAGCTTTTTATGCTTCAGTAAAATTTGTAAGAAAGCAAAAGTGAGGAAACAACTCCTGTGTTGGTGGGGCACTATAAAAAGCAAAGCATATAATGTAAATCCATTCCTATGCAATCTACAGGTTCTCAATTACAGTAATATTCTCACCAGCACTTTTATTAAAGCTCCCTTAACAATGGTGGCCGTAAAAACGTGTATCAAGGGAAAAGCAGTAAGTCAAATTTAATGAGCAGCAGTTCAGATTCACTTAGCTTGAGATAGAAAGAGTGTTAGGAAAAAGTGTTAGGTTTGGAATTATGTCAAGCATAACTGAAAGCAGTATTATATTACATTATTACATTTCAAACAGGACTGTTCTGTACAATTTCTTTAACAGCATTCAAAGATAAATATACCTTCCTTTTTACACAAAAAATTTACATGCATTTTAGAGAAAATCCTGAACAAAACAGCTATACTTCTGCTAAGTAACGATGGCATAACACCATCAACTTTAATGTGTGATTTCTCTTGGGTTTTGCACTACTCAAAACTTCCTGAAATGCAACATACTAATAACTTTCCCTTCCATTGCAGGAAGAACACTTTTACATTTCTAACCAGAAAAGACACATCCTTTCAAAAGGCTTACCAGTAATTTGAAGCTGTGATTTCATGGAAAACCCGCTGGATGGTCCAGATCTGGACACACTACCAGCCATAACAGGGACTGGATCTTCAATCTGGATGAAGAGATAACACAAACAATTAAATCCTCAGAAACAAAACTTCGACAGGCAGCTACATTTTGCAGGAAAACCACCATGTTTGTTTTCTTTCTAGTTCCTTCTCACTTCTGCAAAGAGCAGAACACTGTTTACAAAAGACCTAGTCTCTGTAAATATTTAAGTCCTAGGCAAAAGAGGTCTTTTGATTCTGTCCCTCAATTTGCCAGTTGAGAGTGAATAATGTAACCATCTTATAATTGTAAGCAATCATTAAGTTTACTGTACCTCTAATGTGTGAAAATATCTGCTTATTTTGAGAAGCCCTCGGTAAGAAGTTTATCTACCCATGTCAAGTATTATTTGGTTTAAAAAACAAAACCCACAGTTCAGAAGCATTGGAAAAAGACTGGAAATTGCTAAATTTAAAAGTTAATTTCAAATTTAGGAAAGCTGCTTCAGCATCTCATTTTCACTTGATCAGATTGAGTCTACTCACAGGGCCACAAATTCTACAAAGTACAGGGAAAAGTACTAGACAGGGAAACATCTCCCTTCTGACAGAGGGTCCAACAGACCTCACTGAGAGCACAACCTTCCCTCTCACCAGACCCTAATCCTCACATCCCTGCTAGCCTGATTCTTCCAGCACCAAAGCAAGCAGGTATTCCTGGCATCCTCCAAATACCAGCAACATATGGTATCAAACATCAACTATTCCAGAATGGATAATTCCAATTATTGCAAAAATGGTAAGATAGTAAGTGCTTGCATCCTAGTAGTGTTAACTACTGGAGAATACCACACCACCAAAAAAAGTGCTAATGAATTACTTAAATGGTATATAATGATGTTATGAGTGGAATTCAGTACTACTAATTACTAGATTCCAGATGTGAATCACACAAATGTAAATCCTACTAGAGTGAGAATGCTTTTATTTGAAGTATTTCAGAAGTAATCTAAATTTAAAAGATTTAGAGGACAATTCTTAATTCTGATCCTGTTCTACCAAACTCACTAGGTATCCTTTATGCCTTAAGAAATGAGTTGAACAGCATCTAGACCAATGCAGACATACTGGATAGCCTAAAGGAGTTTGCATTTACAGAGGAACAGCTATTTTCCACCTGGAAAAATAATACTGCACATAATTACAACACGATTAGTTGAAAATTTTCAACTGATTACACAGTAAGCATATGTACACATAACATTCAAAAGCATGTGTTAAAGTTAACTTTAATTCCTAAGCTTGCAAAATATGCTAATGATTTTATTAATGTTTGATCATTTTCACTGAGAAGAAAGAAGTAATAAGTCCTAGCAGCTTAATCATGACTTAGAAATGACTGTCCTGTGAACATATGTTGAGTTAGCATATGTACATGTGCAAGTGTGTATGTAGAGTCACGTTTCACTAACCAGCTCAAGTACAGTTTCAGGAATTTACTGCTTCCCAGTATTTCTTAAAAAAAACCCAACCAACCAAAACAAAACCAACAACACCCAGCCCCCTGCTCCCCCATATATTATTGTTTAGGTCTCTCAGCTCCATAAAAATCTCTTAGTTATTTTTAACAGTGAAAATGAAGTACCTTATTTTACTCCATGCTTGCTAAAATCCAGAGGCTCTTGGCTTAAAGCCAGTTTTATTATTTAACCAGGAAAACGGAGAGTGCCTGAGGAAGCAGCAGCAAGACGCCATTTCCCTGGGCTCTGCCTGCGAGAGCCCTGTTTCTGCTCTCCTGGTTTGTACCACCTCGGCCCTGGGCAGTCCTCTACCCTTCAGCTAGCTGAAAGACTTGGAAGCACCATGGCTGATTCCAAGGGAGGAATAATCACTACATTAATGCTGCAGCTTTTTTCTCAGCTGGGCACTAACTTAAGACTCTTCCCTACCATGCATGTATATACTCTATGCATAGTTTTCATTACACACAGAAATGTAATCAACTTTGATACACCTCCATCTCCACAGATATTTTGCTGGAATGAATCGGCACTTGAAAGTTTCTAGTGCAACTCAACAGGAAAAGGAGAAGAGAGCAGCAAAGGATTGGGAGGTGGAATTGTATATATCTCATTTTCTTAGGAAACAAGATTAAAATACATTAATTAAATAAGACTAGGGATGATTAATGAACTACACTTTGAAGAAGCACAAAGAGTTTGCAAAAGACAATTACCACACAACTCACGCAAACCCAGCTGATTTCTATATTTAAACTTAATTTTTAGCATTTAACTTCTCTTTATATAACAAATAAACACACCAATTAAATCTGCTTGGTAAGAAACTACTACATTAACAGCTATTTTTAATGGTAACAGAGTATGAATTTCAACTAAAAACCAGCCTAGGGCCACTTCTAAATTTAATCACAAAGTCAGATAACACACAGCCTTCAATAATTCTTAATATTAATATAATAAAAATATTTCATTTCGGTTTTATTACAAGAGAAACAAAATGGGTTCAGTGAAAAGCAAATGCTCTTATTTAAGATACGGAGTTCTGTCAGCACCTGGATGTGAACAGGCCAACAAGCATTTTAACTGTACTACACCTTTCAACCTCTTGGTAGTTTAAAGGAGTATGATTACTTTCAAACTGTTACAAATAATCATTTAATTAATACAATTATAATTTGAGAAATTATTATAAACTAGGTATACATTTGCTTTATAAATTTACTGTAACACAGCAAGTAATTCCATGAGTTGAAATTCATTACATACAACTGAAAAGACATACTCAAGTTTTTTTCCTGCAGTAGAAAGTTACACACATCTTCATTAACATTTAGAGAACTGTTTGGTTTGGTTTAAATTACAGTACACTCATGCTATTTCCCACCACCACCCCCCGTTGCTGCTACCTACTTCCAAGAAACCTGCCAGAATTTGAAATCTAGGAACATTACCTGCAAGGTTTGAAAGCTGTGTTTGAAAGAGAGCAGAGCAGCTATGTCATAAACCAAATTATGTGACATATTAAAATGATAAAACAGAGAATAATAGAAAATTAACCCCTTCTTGTCATTAAAAGTAAGCCATTCAAATGCTTGCCTGTATTTCTTTGGTGGCTGCACAGCTACCCCCAGGTGGGTTTGTTTTTACAGTGTGCTCCCATAACATGTAGATTATTAAATAAATTATGCTCAACTTTCTAATTGCATATGCCACTGTACACAGGCAGGTTTGAACAAACACTGCTTAAAATAAACCTGCCTCACAGTAGGAAACTCAGTCCACACACCCTTTTGTGATTCAGTACTTGAATTCCACCCCAGAATGCATTCTCAGAAGTTTCCCCTGTGACATGGCTCAATGCTGTTTGGTCAAACAGTATCATCCTCAGTGGTGTTTTACACCAAGACAGAAAACTCTGTCACCTGATTTTCTGTGTGAGTGGAAGAAACAAGAAATTCTGGAGGGGTGGAAGCAAGATGCTACATACACTTTCAGAAAAAGGAATGCAAGAAGGCAGGATCTTCACTTCTTTTTCTTCTAAAAAATCATGAAAAGGAGCAAGAAGTGGCTTTGAGTGCTCCCTGGTTAAAGCAAAGTAAGGGAAGAGGTGGGAAGGAGTTTCTTACTCCACGAGATCAGGGAATATGAACAGAAGAAAAATGCTATCAAAGGCTTGAGAGATCTTTGTAATGACACACCAATTTAAAATGTGGTGACTATTGAGCAATGGAATTAATCTGTAAAAGAAACGACTTCTTGAAGAACGTAATGTAGTTTCATTTTTATTTGAATGAATATAGGACAACTAGGTCAGAATGAAATCCTGTGACTATTATATATGCATAGCTTTGAAAATATGTTGGCACATGCCCTTTATAATTTCAAAAATACTGAAATAATTGGACATTGTTGGCTGCTGTAAGCCTCACGTTGAGTAATTAATTTTCAGAACAGGCAGACCAATTCACAGTGCTATTTGCTGTTTCAATAGCACAGTAGAAGAGAAATTGTATAATGAAACAACATCATCAACATACCTAGCAATTTTAACAGTGCTTTTGAAAAACCTTACTGTGTAACACAGGAAGACATTCTTTTGGAAAAAACGTAAAATATACAGGGTTTTTTATAAAAGGACTGCATGTAAAATGAAACATGTCCTCTTTACAACAGGTTAGGGTTTTTTAATCAACAGGTGAGTTCAAGACAATTTCGAAGAGATTATACTAGATATTCCAGCAAAAGTTCAAAGTTCACTGTTTATATAAATACTGCACTTTTTTCAGCAAAAAATTAAATACAAATGCTTCCTCTCCTTTCCACAAAACACTTTTTAATTGAAGGCATCATACTATGGAAAAGTTCTTTCCTCTTAAACATTAAGATATAATTACTCAGTAAGCCTAAACAGAGACAGCTTGATTGGCAACCTGTTTAGCAAATTTGCAGTTACTTTAACTGTTCAAGTTTCAGCTTTAAAGCAAAAAGTGGTTTGACAAAGCTGTTTTTATTGTTTTACATTCTTTTCCCCCCTAAAATAAGTTTTAAGGACATAGCTGGTTTTTGCCCAAACAAGTAAGACATACAGAAACTGCTGAGTAATCAACCCAGAAGAATAAACACATTGGAAAGGGAAGCAATTATGAGGTTTGCATCAAGGGATATTTATATAATGAATGGAAATGAAGAAGGTTTTCACAACAGAATGCAGCATAGCTCCCTTGGCCGTTACCACATGTGAGCAGCACAGCACCTATTTACTGAAAACACTGGAAAAATCAAGTAGTCTTGGCCATAAAGTATGTATTGAAATTTAAAATCCAGATGCCTAAATATTGTTTTGTGGACAAGTGTGAAATACAGTGCATGAAGGGTACTAAAAATAGACCTCAGGTTGTGTGACTGTGCTGTGTCAGATCTCCTCTGCAATCAATTACTGCAGTCACCAGATTAGAGCCAGTGCTGTTACACCAGTTAGTACTAACAGGCACAACTTTCTTTTGCCATATATACACTCAGTTTAACTACTTACAAGGCTAACATACAGGCAGATGTTCAGATAAGAGAGATACAGACTCAGAAACAACACTAAGGTTAATTCAATATACTAAAAATATATCTGTGGGAAATACAATTTAATCAGTTTAAGAAGCAGTGCAAGTGACACAACCTTTAGAGGCTGCAATGAAGGAAAAGCAAGGTATAGAAGCTACAAAATGTGGAAGAGCTGCCCGACTTCTGTCCTTTTCCTACTACATACTTGCTAGTTATGAGAAATAAGGAAGATACAGGGAAGAAATCCCTCCTGGGAGGGTGGAGAGGCCCTGGCAAAGGGTGCCCCGAGATCTCTGGAAGGGTTTGAGGCCGGGTTGGATGGGGCTTGGAGCATCCTGGGCTGGTGGGAGTGTCCCTGCCCATGGCAGGGGGTAGAAACTTAATGACCCAAATAATTCTATGATTCTGTGACACATGTGTGTATAAATCAGACAAAAACCCCACCAAAACAAAGATTAAAGGAAGGGCTTTTCTTGATAACAGAGACACTTCCTGCAGCAATACTGAGCAGTGATTGTGGCAAGTCCAGGATTCCTTCACTCTGGGAAGACTACAGCCCATGACTGGGCAGCAGAAGCATCTCTGCTTCAGAGATGGTGTGCCAACAGGGATTAGATGGGTACACTCTTTGCTGGGTCAGAACCCTGGTGAACGGAGTTAAATCCAGCTGGGGGCAGGTCACAAGTGGTGGCCCCCTGGCCTCAGTGCTGGGGCTGGTCTTGTTTAACATCTTCACTGATGATCTGGAGAGGGGATGGAATGCACCTTCACTAAGTTTGTGAAGGACACTTAATTGTGTGGGAGTGTTGATCAGCTGGAAGGCAGGAAGGCTCTGCAGAGGGACCTGGCCAGGCTGGAGCCATGGGCAGAGGCCAACCTTAGGAGGTTCAACAAGGCCAAGTGCCAGGTCCTGCCCTTTGGGCACGATAACCTGATTCCTTGTTTTGCCTAAACACTTCTATTTTAAAGGAGACCAGAACATGAGAAGCTTCTGAATTCAAAGTTTCTAAGTAGGGAAAGCTGGAAAGCATTTAATCTGACTATCACAACGAAGAGATTACCCAGAACAGACAGAATAACTCTGGGAACATTGCCAGACGCCCAGTGACATTTCCACTGTCGATTTTACCTCAATACCTGGGATCACCAGTGTTCCTTTAGTAAATTGCACAGATTAGAAAAACTGGTCCATCAAGTCAGAGAAAAATGCTTCCAAGAACACTCCTGTAAAGAAACAGTACTGCAATATACCCATGTGTTTTCAAAAAAATAAAGGTAATTTGTCATTTTTTCCCTTTTTGGTAGAACATCAGTAATTCCCCAACCACAAGCTGCTCTAAGACTACACCTGTGGCAGACAGAACAAAGGGACAAAACAGGCTTTGCCACCAAAAAATAAAGGTGATTTCCTTTCTCGCTAATGTTGATTTTTACTAACGTTTTTACTAACTTTAAATAAATCCTCAAAGAGGGTGAAAAAATGACAGAAGTGTACATGAAAATCATATGCCTTTTGCTCGATTCCAAAAGCCTGGCAAGAAAAGCCACTGCAGAGCTGCACAAGAGAATTAAAACCATTTATGAAAACAAAGAGATAGACTATTTTTATTTCAGCCATTTCATTCTCATGGTACAATCCATTTCAAATAGGACAATTCATATATGCAAACCACTAATCTGAAATTGTTTCATTGCTGTAATCTTAAAAACAGACCAGTAATTGGAAGTCTGGTGCTTAAATACCACCTTTGGATAACAACATGTTTTAAACTCAGCACGCATGTTAACTGACAGAACAGAGAATTAAACCAAAATTAGGAAGGCAGGGGAGCAGACAGAGAAACTAAGTTTGTGGAAGTTATGCTGCCAAACAGATTTTTAAGCTGCTGGGTTTACTGGTAGTAACAGGAGTAAGTCCTGCATTTTACAAACCACTGCTTTCAAAAATTAATTCTGGCACCTAATACTCTCTTTTAAAGAAATCTTTTATAATAATATGGTTTCAACACAATACTGCATTGACTCAGAATATGTTTTATCTTAATACTTATCATAGAATGACACAACAGTTGGGGTTGGAAGGGACTGACTGCAAAGCCCACCCAGCCATCTGTCCCGTCCCACCCCACCAACACCACGGGCAGGGATACCCTACACTAGCCCAGGGTGCCCAAAGCCCCATCCAACTTGGCCTACTTCTGTGATGAGGTTTCAGGAAAATTTTTCAGCAGTAGTGCACAATCTGAAATGAAAAGCAATGTTATGATCTGTGGACTGGAAGGTTAGCAGTTACCTTGTTTTGCAAGTACCAAATCAAATTGCTTTTAAGAAACCATACATTTCATGATTGGCAAAAGCTAATTTCCTAGGCTCCAACTTCTGGAAGCTTGCCCTATATATCAAGATTTTTAAATCACTTTTGGTTGTCTCTTCTTCATGGAGTAACAAATCCCTAAAAGTGTGTGTACAGAACCTTTTTAGTTATCATAGAAATTAATCAAATTTAGCCCCTATCTCCACAGTAGTACTGGATTTCTGTAGCAGGTAGGCTGCAGGGAGAAGGGACTGTGTTAGAGCTAGTTCTAACACAGTCCCACTGCTGGCCAGAGCTGAGCCCACTGCTCAGCAATGCTGATAGCACCTCTGTGATAGTGTGTTTATTAAAAGGTAAACACCACTGTGCAACTGCTGTGTGAGAAAAGAGTGAAAATGTGCTGGAGCAATTCCTGAAGAACTGCAGCCCACAGGAAGGACCTGAATTAGAGAAATTAGTGAAAGACCATATCCCAAGGGAGGGACCCCAATCTGGAGTATGAGAAAACTGGGAGGACAAAGAGCTGACAGATACAAAATATTATGAACTGACTATAACCTCCATTCCCTACTCCCCTGTGATGCTTGGGGCAGGGAGGAGGTAGAAGAGTTGTGAATGAAGGAGTGAGGTTGAACTTGGAAAAAAGGGGGAAGTGGGAAAAAGGTGGGTGTAGTTTTGGTTTTGTTTCTTACTATCCTACTCTTTTTAATGGGCAATAAATTAACCTTTCCCAAGTCAAGTCTGCTTTGCACACAACAGTAACTGGTAAATGATCTCCATATCCTTAACTTGACTAATGAGCTTTTTCAATGTTACTGTCTCCCTCCTGGCAGTCAGCCATGCTTCACCCATCACACTGGTCCACTCTGACCTGCACATTTCAGCTGCATCACTTTCCCTTTAGAATGATTTAAAGGCAGTTCAGCTTTCAGTGTATAAATTAAATTCACAATCTGAGACCATGAACTGACAGTATTATGAACAGAGAGTTTATGCCCTGAAGAGGTGAAAGTTCCAGAACTAGGGATGACTGGACCATACAGTGAACCAACTTCTCAGAATGAGCAATATTCCTCTTTGATAGAGAAATACCCTTCTAGCACCTCTAAATACCAGAGTTCCTCTGACGTTACACAGTTCATGCTATTAGGACTGTTACTACAGATGTCTAACAAAAAGGCATCAAGTTCAAGCAGGCAGAATTCTCACATCTTGTAAAAATTAATTACAGTTTTCCCTCTGAATTCTTCTGTTTCTTTGCACTGTGAACCATGTCTTAAATGCAGCTTTGTGGAAAGCTTAAAGTAATCTGTGCTGTAGCTTCAGGGACATCCTTCCTCAGAGAGGAAGGAAATACAAAGACTGAAGCAATGTAATCAGCAGACACGTATTTGACAGAGCCCCAGTGGGCAAAGCCCCCCTTCTTATATTTCACTTTTTAAAAAAAAACAGTGGTGTATTTCCAGATTTGCAAAAAGAAATGTCCATAGAGTATACACATATACAGCATTTTCTAGTGGTAACCTTGGAAGAGAATCTTTTCAAGGGGAAAGCAGATAGTGTGGCCAGAGAGTTACAAGCAGTCACTGTTAAACTGTGCATTGACAGTATGTTGACCAGATATCCAAAATTATTTATTGCTTTATTTGATTTGCAGCTGATTCATAAACACAGTATTCTACAGCATCCAGCCTTGGTTATGGTTTACAGGTTGTACACTAACAGTAGAAACACATGCATTTGTTTTGTAATTCAGAGATGATGTTTCTCAACACTACTCCAATTCCATCCCGAAGGTCAATTTTGAGCACAAAGACACACTGAAGTCATCCGTGACAATTACAAAACAAAGTTACCAAAAGCAGCAATATTTTTTGTTCTGTTTGTCCTATAAAATCTCATTTAGCCCTACAGCCACATTTCTACCTCAGCTGTAGTTGTTTTAAATAGAATCACATCATATTTTGACTGGAAAAGACAACTGCCTCTTCTACCCTAAGGAGGCACCATCCAATCTAGCTCAATTACAAGCCAGCTTTCATTTCACAAGAGGTTTCTCCGTAGAGATAATTTACTTCTTTCAGGAGTTCATAAAAACAT
The DNA here is from genome assembly GCA_013399135.1 of Heliornis fulica. Lineage (NCBI taxonomy): Eukaryota > Metazoa > Chordata > Aves > Gruiformes > Heliornithidae > Heliornis > Heliornis fulica. The sequence goes on along the minus strand of VXBZ01008668.1, from coordinate 11,597 downwards.
AAATCAAACTGCTTTATTAAATCCAGAGTGGAAATCTAATAGCTCCAAATAAGCACGTGTCTGGCTGTGTGTCCTAGCTTACAGCATTTGTTAAAATGGCAACAGCCTTCCTCCAGTGATGACAGTGTTTGAACTCTCACTGTACCTTCCTGAATCTGATTTGCTGTGTCCACACCAGCAAGCAGTGCAACGTCACAGAAGTGCAGCAAGGAAGTTCTGTCTGTAGACCCAATACTGACATCTTCTAAATCTCTGCAGTCCTCTTCTGAAGCAGCTCCCCTTGGATCCCACAGCCCCAATACCAGTTGGATTGCAGTTTCCAGTTTAGTTTCACGCAAAAGCAACTCAGCTACCTTGACACATCAAACCCAAGTACAGTCTGTGAGGACATCAGGGGATTCATTTCCAAAGTGCACTTCTCCAAAGTAAAGCATGAGTACAGATGCATTCCCTGCTGACCCTTCACCCACTCCTCTCCAGGATGCATGCTGGCCATATGAAAAACCTCCGCAGCTCTACGCTGTGTCCACTGACTCAAAGCTCACTCTTTTGTATTACTTTAATTCTGTTAATGTGGATATAAGTGTTTTCGTGCATGAGTATGCTTAGTCACTTTGTTAAACACTTCAACCTTTAACTCTGTTTTGATAGTTTCATGCCATATTCTTTCACAGAGCATTTTCCTTTATTTACAACTAAAAAAAGGAAATTCCAAAGTTTCCCACTCCCCATCAATGGGAGATCTGCTTTTTCCCTTCCACAAAAAAATCTAGGCTAGGTAATTGTTTCTGCAAAACTACAGGAAAGACATGACCACAGCAGTTAAATTTAAGTAAGGAACTTTTTAGACAAATAGATTGAGATTGCATTTAACGCATATACCCATTTAATTTGAATAATTAATGCTGTATGTTAAAAAAACGTTCTGTCATAAAGCACAAAACATTTTTGTCTTCAAGCAGGGTAATTCCCTGTTTCTCTAAGGCCTAAGCAATGAGCTGGACCACAGAACTACCTGTGGAAGGAAGAGCAGTGAGTACCATTATGTGGGCAAATACAAATATTTATTTTGATAGAGAGGATAAATTTCAACAGTATTAATCATCTACAGTCGTGCTATTTTTCCGTTCATTGTATGTGCTAGAGAAGTAATTTCTAAAAATTAAAGTTTCTTATAAATCTCTGATCACATTTGAGCTCAGTGAAGCCCACACTGTGCCATGTGAAGTGGAAAGGTCTCAATTCCTTTGAGTGACTCTCCACATTCTCAGATACTAAGTAACTGTCCCTCCTTTCTTCAAAAGGACAAGCATGATCCAAGAAAGGACACCCTGGGCGGTCTCATCTCAATCTCGGGGAAGGCCAGGAAGTAAATTCACTCAGGAGCCATTTCCAAACATATTATGGACAAGAAGGCAATCTGGATTTATGAAAAGGAAATATTTCTTGATTGCTTTCTCTGATAAGATGACCTAATTAGTGCTGTACCCCAGAGGTACATACCTGACCAGTACTGTTTAACTTCCTAATTTATGACCTGGATGATGGGACCAAACTCACTCTCAGCAAGCGAGGAAAAGAAAGAAGACCGAATTAGTGTATGTAAATACCTGAAGGGGCTAATAAAGTGTTAGAAAAAATAAAGCCAGACTCTCCCCAGCAGTACTCGGTGATAGGACAATAGGCAATGGACACATACTAAAATACAGGTAATTCCACTTAAAAACAGGGGGTTTAATTTAACTTATTTTACTGTGAGGTAGTTAAACCTCACCAAGAGAGGTTAAGTCACCATTCTCAGAGGTACTCCAGCCCCAAAAGAACACGTTACTGACTGCTCTAACTGACCTTGCTCGAAAGAGTTGGGTTGGGACCACACAACGTCCAGAAGTCCCTCCTAACCTCAGTTAGTCTGTGATTATCTGACTTTCCTCTAACAAACTCAGTAATTAATGTTGTACCTGTCCTGTTCTTCCAACTTGCTCTCTTTAGGTCTGTGTCTTGTAGCAGATTCCTCCTCTATCAAGTTGGTTATGCATATTTTTTTTTCAAATTGAGATTCCCTTTCACTGCCCAGTTATTCATTACAGCTTCAGTTTTACTAATTTGAGTAGAGAGGTAAAGGCTGCATAAGCCAGCAGCCACCTTCTTCGGGTTCAGTCATCTTTATCTTGAATGTCATCTTTAACTTCTGCAACTCGTCCCAAGTCCTATATTTCAATTCAATGCATAAGCCTATACTTGGTATTTTTTCCTCTTTAAAGTACTTCAGTTTACCTTACTGCTGTTCTCTATTACAAAGAACAAAGCAATATAGCTTGAGACAAAACGTCCAAGGCTGAACATTGAACCAAGCTGACACCAGAGTGTCAGCTTGGCTCAATTAAAAACTTGGGGAAGGTGAAACTGAAAAACCCACAAAAACAAAGGCTGACTTCAGCTGGCCTAACAGAAAGAATTGTACTGTGCATTTCATAAGCACACTGCTTTGCAGGCTTAGTTTGATTATTTCCTCCACCCCAAGAAATTTCATAAAACATACACATATCATTGCCTTGGAACCTATGGCAACCCTTCCATATTTATGTAGCATCAGAGATTGGGAAGTCACTGAGCATCATGAATGATACTGTTAATTCAAAAAGACATTTTACTCTGCTATTGGCAAGTGTCCAACTATTCATACATTTAATAATTTCCTTTGTTTTAATTCATAGGTAACTTTCCAGAGGAAATCTCAACAGCTATCTGTCTGTTGCTTTGTATCTCTCTCACACATCTCTAAAGCCTCTGTCCCAATCTTTGCAGTACTTCCAATCAAACTAATTACTCTATTTTACATTAAAAATATCCCATGTGTGACAAATTTGGTTGAAGCATTGCTTAAAGGATGACGATCATTAACAGCTTCTGCATGTTTCTCCTAGCTATCTATATAAAATAATACAAACCTCAGTGGGAAAGAATGGCAATGGAGTTTCATGTATGATATTAAAACCCAGCAAAAATGACACTGCCAAAAAGACCAATGATATACACGGGTAACCTGATCGTGGAGGCGCACTACTGCTGCGAATCAAGCTGACACATTCCAATCATTGTGCTGTTCCACCACTTCAGCCTTATGGTTTTAACATAGCCTATAACTTTCCCTCATTCCACAGTTCCCAGTATGTAAATTTAGCCCCCTTATCTCATTATTACAATAATATGCACATAGCATCACAATTCAGATTAGAGTTTTATGTTATTTTTCAATTACAAAGGCAGAAATCATTAACCTTTGTGATCAAATTTCAGAAACTGCAGAACTTAATTTGATGCTCATAGGGAGAGAGATGAAAGACTGATATTCACAATGTTTGAGAATAACTTGAGCTTTAAGCAATTTAACTGGTTATTTTGTGATTTGGCATCAGAAGAAAACTAATGGTTATCCATTAGTGACATTTCGAAATTTATTTAAAACAATTTCTATAATATAAACTCTCACAGAAAACACCACATTATGTTTCAACACCCACCTTGCAGTTTTTAAATAAGTCACTTGAAAAGCCATTACATATTCAGTTATTAACAGAAGACAGCATCTACAGAGGATTTCATCATCTCCAGCCATTAGTTTTTTGGCTTGTTTACATCTAGTGCTTGCTTCAGCATACTTCCCCATTCCATTCACTATGCTGTGATTCACTACTAATTGTTCACAGATACTCTTATTCAAACATATGTATGTAAACTTTTTAACTCTGGGGGGAATGAAAAAAAAATCCTAGAAAGACTGACCATTAAATTACACTACTACCTGTATCAATTACTAAGAATGACAACTTCACCCACTCTTACAGCTGCTTTAAAGAACATTTTTACAGGTACCCTTTGAAAGGCTGTTATTTACTAGCAGTCTATAAACCCAAAATCAAAATCCAACCCTGTCACCTGGAAGGCTGAAATCCAATAGATAACAGCTTTATTATAATTTTGAATAATATATCTACATTAATCTAAAGATGATTCTTCAGGGTGTTCTGTACAGAAGTGTCAGCACACAACACATCTTGTTTTAATAGCACTGCTGCTATCAGCTTAATAGCACTGATGAAGGTTCATATGTGCATAAAGGTACTCTCTGGGAGTATAACAAAGGGAACCAACCCCTGATACACCTGTTTCTTTGCTCTTAAGAGTCCAGGTAAAAAGGGACATGGAATAATCTGTAGAAAGATACTGCCAAATTATATCACCTAAGAAAAACTATCATGCTGAACAGATTGCCACTGTAGGTCCTTGAGCCACAACCCAAATCAAAACAGACTGCACAAATCTGCAATTCAGTCTGGCAATGCTCATCAAAGAAATGATGAATTATTCTCTATTACCAGTAACAATTACAAATCTGAAATTCATAGATTTGAAATCTGCTGAAAATTCTTTGTCACTTGCCGCTTGTACTTGCTCCAGCAAATTTGATGGTATAAGAGAGTTCCTCTTGACTAACTTTTGTAATAACTACTATAGCAAATGCACTGAAATCTTGCAGTTAACAAGTTACCAAGGTATGAATATACATATATTCCCCACAAGAAAAGTAAGATGCTTTGCTGAATATTCTTAAACATTACAAGCCACCAAAGAAACTAGAACTGGAAAACTAGTACTTGCAACAAAATGACATAAATCTCCTGGTATGCCAAACTCAATGCCAGACAGAAACAAAAGTTGCATCTTTACAACCTAAAGCATACATTACTACAGTAATGCACACAAATCCAAAAGACCTGACAGAAATTAGAATTTCTGGAGGAAAAAAGTTAGATTTACATAAGTAAACACTGAGGTATCTGAAAGTTTACTACAGGTGACTGTCTTTTTTAGACCTAAAATCTGCTGCAAGTCTTGAATTCCAGAGGAGTCACCTTTTACTTTCTAATTGCAACAGAAACCCATCAACTACTTCTGAAGAATCTTTTGTGAGTGACCAGATGGAAACGTGGAGGCATAGCCAGACTTCCAACTGTAGGAATAGGTATAGCCAGACTTCCAACTGTAGGAATAAATAAAATCCATGAATGAGAGTTTTAGTCTTTATGTTCTATATCTTCTGTATGAAAAACTACAATTGCACATTTAAAAATAACAGGATCCTTGGTCAACAACATACATAATCACATCCTTCAATTCCAGTATCACCATTCTGCAGAGATACAAGTTAATGCTCACACACCTGTGAAAATCCTAGAACCATCTCCTAAACTCAAACTTGACAGTGACCCAGAGGTATCTGTACAATAAAAGTGACAGCAATACAGCTGCTACAGCTATCAGGGGTGTGGGGATGACACTGCTCTGTCAGCTGGATACTGTGACAGAGTGGCACCACCTTCCTCCCAATCAAACAGTCCTTCCCTATCTTTGTGCCAGTTCTAGTGCTGAACTGAAACTTGCTAGTTTGATTAAATTCAGTGAATCTTTGAGGGAAAAAGTGGCTAGGGCTCTCCATAACTGCAAAACATTTTTTTCTTTTAATAAAATAGGCATACTTTGCATATCCTGGCAAGGAATGTATTCTACACAAGGAATGTAATTCATCACTTACTACATCACATATACACACACCTTAATGGCTTACCTGTCCATACATTATGTGGGAAACTGAAAAGGTACTCACATACTGGAGTAAAAATACAGGCTCCCAGAGTTATAATGCTATCTAATGGCCATCCTAACCACCAAAGCATTCTTTCAGATGCAAACTCTGAGACTAAATCACATGAAGAGTTCTCAATTGTTCTTCTCAATTTTCTTTAGATACTTTATTTGGTTTGTAATGCATAAGAACCTTACTGCACCTGATTACAAATCATGAAGGCAGAAGTAGAAAATACAAAGCTTCCTATTTTAGAAATCAAAAGTGAAATTTCAAAAACAAACAAACAAAAAAAAAATCCCAGCTGTGGCACAAGCTTTTTCCCATGTAATAGTAGATAATAATAATAGGGGTAGGATCTAAGTCCCACCCCTCTGAACTTCCACATCCTCCACCTTTATCTGTGAATTTCATTTTGTTGGTATTTTTTACACTCAAACATACAGTTCACTGGGAAGTTCACAGCTTCAAAGGAAGAACACATTAGTCTGAAAACATTCTGACCTCTAACATCACCTTCAGGACAGTACTATTTTGTTCAAACATTCACATCCCAGGTGAAAGCAAAATTTTCCTATCTCTTAAGCGTTATCTTTTGCGTTAATAACTTAAATAGTCACTAACACCATAAAAGTCTTATAAATTCTGAGGGGCTGATGATGGGAGGAAAGAAAGTGAAAGCTAAAAAATTAACACTATGCCACACCTCACAGGACTGTTTAAAACCTTTAAAACATTGAGAATACCAAAATAAATCACCAACAACATCAACAGGTTTCCCCACAAATCCATTTGCCCAAACTAGATCTCATAACAGGGATTAAATACATAGATTCAACTGGTGCACAAGAACACAGAGAACACTATTTCCTTGTGACTGCTTATTCATTGACCTGAACTACATTTGGTTCAGATAAATGTTTAACAAACATAGCATTGCTGTGGCAATCAGACATTCTAAAATTCAGCACAAAGACAAAAAAGATATTCTAATGTCTTACTGGTAAACTCAAATGCAACAAGCACAAAGTGGACTACGCTAATTATTTGCTGAAGTGCCGCCCACTGATCTTTGTTTTTATTATCCTCTGTACATTTAGGTGATGAACACTTTTAGATAGAATTAGGAATGTTACACATGTCCAGTATTTACTAAATGGCACCATGTAAAATACTGCTGAATATGCAGATCACAGCTGTTTAGTTTGAATAGCTACAGAAAGATTTTTTAATGTAGGGTGAGGAGGTGGTCAGCATCTTCCTAAACCTTTATAATTTCCCTCCTCTTTCCTGTTACCATTATATACATTATTCCCCTTCAAACTGCTGGAATAAGAAGCTGTGTTGAAGACTGCATCACTGATGACACCACCTTTACTAGAGGAACCGCATACAGGTAGGAACAGATGCAGTCTTGCTACCCTTATAAAAAAAAAAAAAAGTCAGTATCACACTGCTACTTTGTAGCTTCTAAGCTCCAGTATTTTTTTTCTTCGTTTCCTTTACAGAGTGGCATGTCCTTCCTAAGCAGGATGGCAGGGGAACTCCTAATGCAAGTGTGTTCAGGTAACAACTGATGAAAACATGCAGCTCATCACTTTCCCAGAAGTTAGCAAGCCTGTTTAAAGACAGACCAAATCACCTCAGGAACACTTTTATACATTAATCACCACACTTTTTATGTAGTCTCTGAAATTACATATACACAGCAGTAGGGAAAACATTAAAGTGTTTATGAAATGAGCAGCAAAGAAATAAACATTGGCATATCTGACCATTCTGTCAGGAAAGAATAATGATCATCAATATACAACTGAAAGACAGCTAGCTCTGGGGATAGGAGCAGGCATGAGGATGGATACTTGACCAAAAGCATGGAAAAAATGAACACAGTCCATTCCTCTGCCTCAATACACACTCCAACTTGCTCAGCATCTCATCTTCCTTAGCTTTTCTTATAGTATGGATGAGGCAGAGCTAAAAAGGGCAGTAACCACTTAAGAATGACTTATGCAGGCAAAAGCTCCTACACAATCATGGGAAACTGATGGAATCAAAGAGCCCATCTTATTTTTAAGTAAATGAACATGCTTCCAATTACAAATTTTATATTCTTGATGGCTATTTGACAACAAAAGACTATCCATTTGATGAACTAATAAATAAATCATAACCAGAATACAGACCTGTATTTGCTAAGCCTTTTTCTATTAAGAAACTTTGAACCTTAACTGATCTTCCCCTCCCCCCACCCTCCAGTATTTTAAAAAGATTATGAGGTATCTAGCTAATAGTAAGAGAGCAAAGCGTACGTCTAAAGTGTCTACATGCACTTCTTGGTCAGAAACAGGGGTCCACACAATAAAATTTTAACAATCCACCTCAAAAGAACAGGCACTTTTTTTGCTCACCAACAATGCCATTTGAGTATAAGCCCTGAACTTCAAAACCCAAGGATCTAACTGCAAACATGTAAGCAGTTCACTCCATGACTGAAACAATAGGCCTCTCCTACCAGCACAGTTCAGAACAGCTCAGGGAGGCGGGTGGAAGGCAGGCATCATCAGTTTCCAAACGAGAGGACTGTAATAAAACTTTTTTTTCTAAAGAACAAACAGCATATTAACATTCTGCCAGGTTTTAAAAAAAAAAGTAAAATAAATTTGAATAACCAGTGTAACAAGATCTAGTACAGTGGTTCCTCAGAGGTGAAAAAAAACCTGCCCTTGTTTTTTTTACCAGGGAGTTTGTTCTATGCCCCAGTATAGCAAAAGTTGAAATTCCAGGCATAGCTTAAAAGCTGGTAATATGAAACAGGGTCTTGGTTTCTTTAAAATGCTCGTTCCCAGTTTTTTACAACACTTTCATTTCTATTAAGTGTAATTTGCAACTCTTATGAAGAAAAAGATCAGTCCTTCAACTGCAGCAACTCTGCATACAGTAAGTTCAACCTGAACACAAACCATCCACAGAAAATATACATGTATTTAATGCTTTATTCTTTAGATGAGTGGATGAAGAAATACTACCTTTCCCTCTCCAAAATTTGGACACAGAATTAGTTCAGGTAACAGTCAAACCAAGTCCAAGAAAGATTCCCTAAGAGCTTTAAAAATACTCAATTTATGAGACAGTAAAAAGTAAAACAGAAAACTCTCAAGCTAGACTGTAATCATAGCTTGTCTGCTTCCTTCTCTGAGGCAAGCCCACACTTCAAAGCCCTTGCATAGTTGAGCAAAGCATGGTTACAGTAAGCAGCTGAAGCAAATACTCTCCTCTAGGTTATCCACACATAGGTGTGCACTCCTTAGGTGTAAGGGTACAAAGTAGTTCTCTTAATTGCATATAAGTACAGCAGACTAACAAAAATTATAAAATTACATGAACATAACTGTACAGCCAAAGAGAACAGCTTAAAAATAAAGAGCATCAGCGACAGCATTCCTAGAAGCTTCACCACTACCATTCACTACAGGTTTTTCTTCTGCTCTAGCCTTTCAGACTCTTTTCATTGCTTTTAAGGAGAAATCAAATCAGTTATACTGCAACATGAAAAGCACTTCACTATGGTTGAACACACTTACCACTTTGTTTAAACAGCTTAAATTTACAAAAGATGTTTGTTTACATTCCTACATCAACTGATACTGATAATGCTGTTTGGAAGCAACTTGTCTCTTGCATATGCACATTGAAGAAAACTAATTCATTTTTTATATCTCCCAGGAAACATATTTCTCAAGCAGTCCTAAGGCAAGCTTTCTTAGAAACAAGGACTAATTTAAACTCTACAAGAGAAAAATTATGCTACTTTACTACCCATTTTCTTATTATTATTCTCTAGTAACTTCTCCAAACCATTTTAAAACTTAGAAACAAAGATACAAGACAACTTCGTATTTTACATCTGTTTCACTACAGAAGAAATAGAACTTGAAAAAGGGAAAGAAAAGAGAAGAAAATGAGGTGATGCAGCTTAACTAATAAATTAATATAAATAATCTTCTCTCAATCTCTCTTAAACCCCAAAATAACTGTCTAATCTGTAAGAAGCTTTCAAAGTTAGCACTTAGAAGTCTCAGTTATTTTCCACTGCACCATCACCATTTACCTATACTGTATCAGTTCTTTGTTTTAAAGACAAGAAAATTAACTTTGGATCGGAATGCCACCTATTATTCCAGTGATCACTTGGAGGTGCTTGTAGTCAGCATAGTAATTAAAACTGTCAGCCAAACCACAACTAAGAAAGCACACTAGACCAAGTTCAGATTTAAAGAGCTGTAGCAAAGAGCAATGTAACTGTAATTAAATTCAAATTGTTTAGGACCTTGGCTGTGAGAGAAAACATTTTTTTTAACAACTTTTTTTTATAGCATTAAAATATTTGGAAACAAAGGCATCTTCAGGTTCACATTTTATTCTTAAGAATTTGTGCAATTTTTTTTCCTGGTAAATAAAAGCAACCAATAGCAAGATCTATTGTTAGTCACACAACATGGACTACCTTCTTACAAATACCAGTGTAGTGTTCTCTTTGAAAAAGATGAGTGACAGGGTCACAGAGATCAAACAATGAAAAACTTACAGGTTAAGCGATAACCTATTGGAAAAAGACCCTGGCTTCTGATTTTTTTCAATATCTACTGTGAGAGAAAACAAAGTTTTGCAGGAGAATCTTTCCAAAGATTCAAGGGTAAGGAAGCCACACATGACAACAGATATCCCAGTTGCTACATCCTCCCTTCTCTCTGGAGATCACACACAACTCTGAAGCTCTTTTGGCAATTTAACATCACAAATTGCAGCTATTAAATGCTGAATTCTTGGATATCAGAGCCAATTATATAAAAGCATCCTCAAACACTCTCTTCTGCTTTCATCCGAATGCTACTGCCACACAAGGTCACAATCACCCTATCCGGAGCAGACAGGGTTAACAGCAAGAACTTGCCTGTGTTTCCAAAATAAAGCGGTGGCACCAGAGTTGCCGTTCTGCTCTGTTTGCAAGAGGGAGCACAGTTCTGTGTAAATCTCCGGCTGTAATCACGCTTTATAGCTGGAAACATAACTTCAAAGCATGGCTGTGCTCTAACGAGTCAAAGGCTGCGGACCCTCGCAAAGCGGTTGCAGCTGCCGCCTAACCTGGAAGGAGACCCCCGGACAGAGAGGCCGCACTCTTCAGAGAGGGCTAAATACAAAGGGCTGTGCTACGGATCTGCTGCTGGAAATCAAAGCCTCCGACGGGAGCGAAACCCCAAGGCCCTAAGACGGCGAACGCTTAGAAGTTGATCCCCGCGACAAGTAGCCTGGAAAGGACAGCAGGGTCCGGCCGGGAGAGGAAACAAACACCGGTGGAGACAACTGGAACTAGCGATTAAAAAGAGCTGGGGGAAAGGGGCTCCCTGGGCGGGGGCCGGGCAGGTGCCCCCACCTGCCGGAGCGGAGACCGGGCTCCGCACCGCAGTCCGGCAGAGTATAAAAGGGTCGTCGGGGCGAAGGAAGGGCCCTCGAAGGGGAGCGCCAGGGTCCCAGGACTGCCGCCCCATTCCCCGGGGAAAGAGTGACGCTGCCAGCCCAACCCACGGCCGAAGAGCTGCCCTCGCTGGGGCCCGGGGAGGCATCGCGGCGGGGAGGGTCTCCCTCAGCGAGGCCCTTCCGGGGGCGAGAAGCCCCTCAAGAAGCCAGGCCTGCGCCCGGCGAGGGCCCTCGCGCCCCTCACCACCGCCGGCTCCTCTTTCCGCCNTCTTTCCGCCCCGCCCGCAGCGCGGCCCCCCGCTCCCCTCACCTGGCACGCCGGCGCAGCTGCTCCTCCGTCCCTCGGCCAAGATGGCAGCCGGTCCGAGACCAACCTGAAGCAGCGACTTTCCAAAGTCGGGCGGGATCTGCGCACGCGCCGAATCGCTCAGCAGCCACAGACGCGCAATGACTACAAGTCCCGGCGTGCTCC
>VXBZ01008667.1:1685-16204 GCA_013399135.1 Heliornis fulica | reverse complement strand
TTTGAAGCAGATGGTGTTTAAAGCAATTCCGGTGTTATTATGTCGTAATAACAAAGTCTGGCACCGTGATGTATCCCATACCTACAGAGGAAGAACCCTGTGACAGGTTGGTAGTGTTACAGGCATGTATCCTTCTCACGGGCTTGCCACTTCCTAGCTTTTTAGGAGACAAAAACCAGGCTGCGGACAGACTGATTGTACTCCAATCCACAGCTTCCCAAGCTGCACTTTACTTTTAGATCAGAGGGTTTGAAAAGCCCTCTGTGTGTAAAACTACACACCACCCATTGTGGTGTGTAGTTTTACAACACTGATTAAGCCATTTAAACCTTTTTATTCCAAAATAGACATTATTTCCTTTATTTACTGTTTTATAAACAAGAAATAATAACTTTTTTTCCCCTTACCTTATCCATATGCGCCTTGAGGCAAGTTGGGACTTATATTCAGTTAGAAGCATGTTTGCATGCATAATGAAGAAGAAAGTAAAAAACTACTTAATTGAAGTAGAAAGTGGGGGGTTAAGATTGAATTTCCATTTGGATACTTTTCCCAGCCTTACAGTTCTGCACACAGTCCTCCACTCATCCCCAGACATGATTTTTTCTGCTTCATTCATACCTGGCCTGACCCAGAGCTCACTGTCTAAATCCAGAAGTGGAGAGTATCCAAAGGAGACAGAAAGGATCAGGAAAATGAGCGTGATTCTGCTTCAACACATTCACTCAATCTCTGGACATACTTTCTTCCAGCCTTTCCCCTCTCTGCTCCTACATGTTAAATCCTACCCAGTATGTCTGGAGCTTCATGCTAAACCAAAGCTGATCAACATTAGCACTTTAAACCTAGTGTTTTGTAAGACAAAATGTGCTTAGGCATTGTTTTCAGAATTTAATGCAAAATTGCCTCCCAAGAAACTTAGAAGGTACCTAGACACATGCCAATTTCTGTGGTGCAATACCTCAACACCTGCCAGGCCAAGGGTTTCATGGTTCAACTAGCCAAAACAATATCGGCAATCTAGGAAAACCACCAGAAAAATCCACTTTTGCATCCTGGGTCTGTCTTCTCCTTTCACATGACTCATCTTTTGTAAGCTCACATTTTAATTTCTTATGGCTTCCCAACAATCAGAGAATTTTCACTCTCTCTGTTTTAATCTATTCTCCCACACCAGAAATGCCAGAGGATTTGCTCTTTAAATAGCAAAACTCTCGTCCTGTTCAGTTAAGTAGTAGGTTTCAGGAATCCTTTTCTTTTTGTTCTTCTGTTTGCCACAACTCTTCTGGTACCTTGGTACACTCTGTAATTCAGTCAGCCATAACTTTGAACATTTATTTTCTACCTTCATCTAATTCCATGGTTTTGTGGCTCATTGACTAAAATTTCTGGATACTACAGTGTTATCTGCTTTATACTGCTGGTGGTCATGCTGAAAAAAAACTAAAGTTATTCTTTGGGGAGAGATGCTGTAGCATTATGTTACTTTAAGCATGATAACAAATTTAAAATAAATTACATGTCTGGATGGAAAACATAAATGTATGAAAGAGAGTGGGGGAGAGTTCTTTATTATCACTCTTTCAGATGTGTGAAGTACAATGGCATTCATTGCAAAATCTGACATTAAAGAAAATCTCCTGGAAATACTAAAGAATTCTATTACACACAAGTCAGTAATACTGAGAAGTTATTATAGAGATATATTCAGAATGAAAAGAGATGTCTGTGAGGAATAAAAATAATAAATTGACAAAAAACTTGCTAGTAATCTCAGTGTTTTGAACAGCAATATGATTTCTTGATCCCCACAAAGGCACATTAATTCATTCTCATTGAGTTAGATTTGCTGCAGTTCCTTGATGAGCCCGTTTTCTAAACCGCTGTATGTCTTTGGAAAAAAAGTACATTTTACCATTTTATTCATTCATTCACTATGCACTATCACCATTGTTGCAAAGAAATACAGCAAGAATTTTAAATAACTACATAAACTGTGTATTAAAGCACTGTAGCTTTTGTGTCAGAAACAGAATACTGTTACTACCACTGCTATGAAAATTATTCTGGTCCTTTTATTACATATACAGATAGTATCATAAAACTCAGACATGGTAAAGCAATGAAACAAGAAAGAGCTTGTAAGTACAGAGCTCAGCAAACAGCTGAACTTTCTTTTCACCTCTGCCATAGACTTTCTACTTATGCAAAGCTCCCTGCCTCAGTATTTCTGTATGTAAGTGGCAACATCAGTACTTTCTGTGAGGGATGACAGAATATCTAGACTGCTAATATTTATAAAACAACTTCAAATTGTTGTGTGGAAAATGTAAAAAAAAATGCAAATAATAGTATGCATAACAAGGATATTTTAGTTACTCTATCGTTTGTTATGGAACCCCAGTTTTCATATTCTTCTCTCAGATCTTCATTATTACTTGCTATTTTTCTTGTCTCCACTCTTCTTTTTCTCCCACCCCCATTTTGTACTTCATATTTTGAATTTCAATGTCTGTTACTATGACAACACCACGATCTCACTAGTGCTACCTTCAGATCCTTTGCAAATCTACACTGTTCTATTTAAAACTACTGATTTTGTTTTTAAAATGCCTGAGATTTCCTTAGAAAAACCTAACAGGGTTTTCCCAGTCACAAGTTACTCTGTGAATATGGATTCTTAAATCCTAGCACCTACCACTGCTTTTTTATCCTTGTGCACATTACTTTGAATAATTTCCTCTCTAGGGCATGGTGGCTGAAAGGAAGATGGTGAGATTAGCAGAAGGAAGCATATTTGTCAGTCTTTCCATATATANGCATGGGAGCTGGAACCTGCCACAAAACTTCTTAGAGAAGTAAAAGAAACAAAAAAGTTCTGATAATTTTGAATTAGTGAATTAAAACTCAGTAGACACCAGGAAAGATTACCAACGATAAAAAGAAATTCAAGTCATGTTTCTATTTTTAAAATAAGCTTTTAAGATCCTTGCTGATGCCTGAATGCAATAAAAAATAACAAAAAAAATGTAGCAGAGGAATCACTCATAATCCAAGGACAAGCATTCAAATTTCTGATTTCAAAAAGCTATTTTATGTTCCTGGTAAATTTACTACTGTTATCATTAATTAGTGCAATCAGCTGCAACCTAATAGGTAATCATAGTTACACTGCTCAAATACAGGAAGAGACACTGTAATTTAAATGTGGGATTTAAATGGTACATTGAGTCAACTAGTGATAAGGGAGGGGACAGAAATCTCATAGATAAGTTTCTGACCACTGATTAAAAAAGTAATTACAGTGCTTGTACAAAGTCAGTAAAGACACTGGGACCTCATTCCTAATATGACAAGCCTGGGCTCATCAGAGGGCTTCCCAGACACATATGGTGGTTTCATTTTCCTACCTCTAGCTCTATGGAGCAACCATTGCCAATCCATAATATTATGCTCCTTACAAAAAAAAATTAATCTGCTGTTAAAATTTGTTTCAATTTCCTCTTCAGTTGCTGACTGAAGAAATAGTTATTGAGCTTGAGAAATAATAACGTCTCAGCTAAATGTCTCTCCTTGAAAGTCAGGGGATTTATATCTTGCTACTTACCCATCTGGATTGGAGAAAGGTGTGAATGTTTACGATTCACACAGTACAGAAGTCATCTTAAAAGAGTTAGCAGTGTTAAGGCAAATTAATTTTCCAACTGCAAGAAAGTTTGACAGCCATACTTTAGCCTACCTAAGTAAAAGCACACTGAACTTCCTGTTTGTATTTTCTCTCAGAGTGTAGATTTATGATGTGAAATCTTTGGATGAAATATTTTAAGTCTTTGTTGCTCCCTCTGCCACCACTCCACTACCATGTATTTCTCTCCTGTCTTCAGCATGCCGTTCCTTATGAACAGTCAGTATGAACAGTCAGGTAAATGGGATGCATGTGGCAGTACTTCAGTCAACTGTTGCCTCTAAAGAGTACAATTCCTGAAGCAGCAGGCTGAGATTATTACCTCTTTGTTGGCATCATACCAGTCCTCCGAGTTTAGCATTGGAAATCAACTTTTTCAATATATTTGGTTACTGCCTAAACTACTCTACAGAGAACATAGCAGTGTAACATACATGTAAGCTACTATAAACTCTTAAATAAATCATGGCCTTGGCTGTGCATAGATTTGTATGAAACAGTTGTCAGTATAGTTAAAAAAAAAAAAAAAAGAGACAGATTCCAGCTTAAGGTATTCCTGTCTCTCCCACAGTGCACATTCAAAAGATATATTACTGCCCTGGGTTGTGCTAACACAATGTTGGTAGGATTACACTGTGAACAAAACTGATAAACCTAACTAAAATCCCGCAGGCAAACACAAAAATCTTTAAAGCAGGATTTGTTAATCTGTGATCTAGAGGTTGAGCCTCTGCCTTGAGATGTCAACAGGTTTTTCAGAACAAGTTGATAGTTTAATCCATCTAAACAGGTCATGATTACACCTATTGTGTTGAAGTACAGTAATCTTTCTAAAATGTAAGCAGCAGCAGGATATATAGGTCAACATCTTGATTAACTTGAAAATCCCAAAAAAAAAAAAAGCAGGAAACAGAAGGAAGAGTTTGTAAGATTACAAATTTCTTAGAAGTTCTTCTTCTAAGGAAAAGATTTTAGGATGAAGTGTTTGTATCAAGTGGAAACCACAGCACCATGACTGATTAAGTGACTTGACATCTTTATAGGTGAATGATGAAGAGAGGTGTTTCTCAGAGTTAGTGTACCACTAGATGCAACTCTTCCTCTAAGTCTTTCCAAAGACCTAACAAACAGCTTGTACACACATTGTATGTGGAATTAAATTGCTCTACTTTTACTTTAACCTTTGACACTAAATGCATTTTCACTATTAAAACCTATATAAATCTTTTTCTCACTATCTCATTTCCATACTTTGGAGGGTTTTTTATGAGTGGGGTACAAGTTGCCCATATTTTAAAATTCTGTTTTTGCTACCTAGATAGAGTGCAAGGGCCAAAGTATTATTGTTGCCCTGCTGTCAGAAACATCTTAATAAAATCCTGTTTCTTTTCATAATGGAACTGTCCTGTCTGGCATTATTTTCAGTACCTATTAGAGTACCTAGAGGGACACCATGTCATTGCAAACTACAGAGCATGAGGATTTGGGAAGAGACAACAGCAGAGTTCCCAAGGCAAAAAAAAAAATAAATGTCTATTTCATCATTATTTCCTTTGATGTTTTTATGGAGGGACAGAAGAACTTTCTTTAGAAGGTCTCTAAAATGGAATTTCTTATCAGAAATTTCTTTAGGTTCTGGAGCTCAGTCCCCTGGCTTACTTTATACATCATCACTTTTCTTGAAACAGAGTGTTATTTCTCAACTAAAATTGTCTTTTAAGCATTACCCAGCACAGCAGTAACACCTGGGTACAAAAAGCTACCTGCCACACAGTGTCTGCCCTGCCACAGAGTCTCTGTCTCTCAGAGTTTATGTGAAACCTCTTCCAACCATATGAGACCTTACACATCTCAGTATGTAAACACCAGCTAGTCAGATAAGTGAATAAGCAGGAGTACATTAACAAGTAAATCATCTCAGAAAGTNAGAGAAGAGAAGAGAAGAGAAGAGAAGAGAAGAGAAGAGAAGAGAAGAGAAGAGAAGAGAAGAGAAGAGAAGAGAAGAGAAGAGAAGAGAGAAAAAGATACTTTTCTCTGATTTTAATACAAACACCAATACAAACTCTACTACTACTACATGCTAATCATAACAAGTTGATAAGCTAAGATCCCTGGAAATTAAGCTTCCTGGCACATCTAACATGTTGTCCCACTGGACATTTAATGACTGTACCATGCTTATACATTTTAGAAAGACCTGGAAGGCTTACATAATCTTTGAGGGCTTAGTACACACACAATTTTTCATGAGACCTTTGGTCAGTGTATCACACTGAAACAAGAAGTAGAATTTGCAAACACAAGTTTTACACAACAGTGATTATTATTCCATATAGCAGGATAGTTTTTGCCCTTGTCTAATCAGCTACAGTAAATCAATTATGACCTCTAGAATTCAAAATAGGATAAGACAAACTTCTTACCTGATTAAATTTCATTACTTAAATATGAAAGTCATCAAAAAGATATTTTAAAGGAAAAATTTATGAAAAGAGTTTGCTTAATTTCATAAACGTTAACCTCATCACTGTTTTACCCATATTGTGTGTAATTACAAATACTCTTTCCTGTAAAACATGAGATTTTTACCCATTCAAATATATATTCTATGATTATGTTGATACTATTTTTGTAGAAACTGCACTAGAATTGTTGATGCAAATGCAGAGAATAAAATGGCTGTAGCTTATCAGCATTCTTCGCTTACAGTTAAATATCAAATTACAGAAATGTCTTGGCTAGTTTATATTCAATATCTGGAACAGTGTTTGCAGTTAGCTAAAAAATAATCTTTTTCTAATGTAGAAAATACTGTTTTGATCTGATTTATTATGATCTTCTAGATAATCAGGCTAGCACATTTAAAGACACGTTCCTTTTGTTTTATCTAAGTCTCCTTTTATATAATTTATAAATGCAAAAACATGCCTAACCTTGAAAAGTGTGAATGTAGCAAGACTGATCCTTTTGCATTATGCTGTGTTTATGTATTGTGGAAGACCAAATGGACGTTCAAATAAAGTATATAATCCCAGATTTCCATTGGAACCTCTTCTATAGATTAACCAAATAAACATTCTAAACATCAATGTCTCACATTATTGTTCTCAGTTCAAGCAAGACATGGCATCATTGCTAACTTGAACTTCTGTAATACTTAGAAAAACTGGGAACTCCACAAGTATTTGTCATCACGTGGCAGGGTTAGATGTTTTGTTCCTTAACACCTCTATTTGACCATGTGAGTTGTAAATGAATGTGGAGAACTAGTCACATCAAATTGTAATCAAGGTTAGCCAGGAACCAGAGCACAGGGAGGGCCAGCTGCTTCCTAAATAAGGGCCAGTATCTCCCTGGGCCTAGGGAATCAAGGGGATTCCCAGGACTTGCAGAGCAGGGACTTTGCTATCCCTCTTTTCACCCCAGGAGGGGAGCAGGGCAGGTGCTGAGTTTAGGAATGGTTAAGGAAGGGAAGCCCCACATCTCCTGAATCTGTTAGGATGAGGATTGGATCAACCAAAGAAATCTTCACATTGGTTCTATTGGTAGGATCTATGAGCAGATGTGGCTAGAAACCAGTGCTCTTAGGTAGGAACCAAAGGCCCAGGACTGAGCTTAAATGGGGCCCCTGTGCCCACAGAGGAGGGTGGAAATCCATCATATAGGGGAGGGACCCATATGGAGCTGATCAGAGTCATTAAGGTTGATTAGTGCTGTATCAAGGTACTACTAAAAGGAATATTTGAGGGCCATGAAGCCCCTGTTGAGCCAACCTTTCTCCTTGACTTTCTCCAGTTTGCCAATATTTTTGTACTGGTTGTCCAAAACTGGATTCAGTAATACTCTAGGTATCTTCTTTTGTGCTGATTGTCCAAAACTGGATGCAGTAATATACTAGGTATCTTCAAACAAGGTTGCATAAGGCAGGATGATTACTTAGCTTAATCTGTTCATGTGTTGCTATAGACCAGGATGCTATTGGTCATCTTTGCTGCCAGAGCATACATCTGGCTCATGTTCAGCTTGCGGTACATGAGGACCTCCGGTTCTTTTCCAGCAGAGCTTCACCGCGGTTTCTTATATTTTGCATACGTAACATCCTAACCTGAATACAAGAATATTGCAGGAAAAAGGCAGAATCATAGAATCATTTGGGTTGGTTAAGATCTTTAACATCATTGAGTTCAAACATTAACCTAGTGCTGCCAGATCCACCGCTAAGTCCCTAAGCACCACATCAAACTGTCTTTTAAATACTTTAAGGGATGGTGGCTTGAACACTTTCATGGGCAGCCTGTTCCAATGATGGATTTCAGTGAAGAAAATTTTCCAAATATCCAATCTAAACTTTTGCTGGCACAACTTGAGGCCATTTTCTCTCATCCTATCACTTCTTACTTGGGAGAAGAGATGGACACCCACATCACTACAACATCCTTTCAGGTAGTAGTAGAGAGTGACAAGGTTCTTTTCCCCATGCAAAAAAACCTAAAAAACAGGTCCCTCAGACACTCCTCAGAAAAGTTGTGCTCTAAACCCTTCACCAGCTTTGTTGCCCTCAGTGTCATGCTTGTAGTGAGGGGCCCAAAACCAAACACAGTACTCAAGGTACAGCCTCACTCATGCTGAGTAGAGGGTGACAATCCCTTCCCTAGTCCTGCTGGAGACACTATTTCTGACCAGTATTCTCTTGGCCACCTGGGCATGCTGCCTGCTCATATTCAGTCAGCTGAATCACTTCCCCAACTTGCTGGCCACACTTCTTTTCACATAGCCCAGGATATGACTGGCTTTCTTGGCTGTGAGAGCACACTGTCAGCTCCAGCTGTCCACCCACCAGCATCTCCAAATCCTTCTCCACAGACTGGACTCAATCCTTTCACACATACCACCCTCACAGCCCCAGAGTGTATTCATATGGAGGTCTGCCCCAACCTTTATGCAGGACCCTGTATATGGCCTTGTTGAGCCTCCTGAGGTTCACAGATTCCCCGAGTTCACAGAATCACAGAACATTAGCATTTGAAGGGACCTTGAAAGATCATCTAGTCCAATTCCCCTGCCTGAGCAGGATCACCTAGATTAAATCATACAGGAACATGTCCAGATTGGTCTTGAATGTCTCCAGAGAAGGAGACTCCACAACCTCTATGGGCAGCCTGTCCCAGTGCTCTGTCACCCTCACAGTGAAAAAGCTCCTCCTTATATTCAGATGGAACTTCCTATGTTCCAGTTTGGACCCATTTCCCCTTGTTCTGTCACTGGCCATCACCGAGAAGAGCCTGGATCCATCCCCCTGACACTCACCCTTTACATATTTGTAAACATTAATGAGGTCAACCCTCAGTCTCCTCCAAGCTGAAGAGACCCAGCTCCCTCAGCCTTTCCTCACAAGAAAGATGTTCCACTCCATCATCTTGGTGGCCCTGTGCTGGACTCTCTCAAGGAGTTGTATGTCCTCCTGGAACTGATGGGCCCAGAACTGGATGCAATACTCCAGATGTGATCTCACCATGGACCCCATATTCCAACGTGAACCCATATTCCAATGGGTTCACATTGGCCCACTTCATGAGCTTGTCTGGGTCCCTCTGGATGACATGACATCCCTCAGGTGTACCAGCTGCACCACTCAGGTTGTGGTGTCTGCAAACTTGCTGAGGTTGCAGTCAATGCCACTGGCTATGTCACTGATGAAGATAGTAAATAGAACTGGCCCCTGTACTCGTTCCTCATCCTAGAGTACTTGATGGGGCAACTTTAATGAGTATCTTTAAAGACAGGTCTTTTTACTCAGTTAAACACAATTTCACTGAGTTCGGTAAGTTTTTTTCTTCCCTGCAATTCTGTTTTTCATGCAGTGCAGAAAAAATTTCATAACTTTAAATACAAGCAGTAATAGCTGTGTTTTTCCCCCTCTTCAGCTTTTTAAAACAATAGCAGAAACTAAAAATGTTTCTTACATTCATATTGAAAGGACACATGAATATTTAATAGTCCAGCTTCAAATTTGCACGTGACCAGCTGTCACAGGATAGAGCTACAGAGAATCTGTTGTAACTTTGGTTTAAAGCTACAGAGTTACATCCATCTCTAAATCTAAATTCACATAACTTAGAGATACAGCTATCATTAAATCCAGGAATAAATCCTTTGTTGCTTTCATCTTGAATTTCATCAGTTATTTGACACAAATTGGCTTCTATAGATAATGGATGTTGAGTCTCACCAGTGAGCAGGCTGAAAAATTCATTCTCTGTTGTCAAAGTCTGTGACGTATCTCCAAAATTCCTGCAAAGGTGTGTGGTATATTCATCTGGTTTTGTTTTTATATTTCTTTCTCTGTGTCTGGCAGAAACTGATAGGAAGCTACAACTGAAAATTGTTATCTGGTGAACTGGACTAAAAATAATCAGGCTAGTTTTTTTTCTGAACTGTAACTTAAGAAATCAAGAGTCAGTATAGATTTAATGGGCAGTAACATCATGAAACTGTAAAATGGTCACCAACTTAGGGGACTACCAAAGTCTACCTGTTCAACTTTGTTTCTGTTCATTTAATTGGTAGTCATTTTTTAATTTTCACAGAAAATCACTTGCACTTTTAATGAGAAAAAAGAAGATGAAATTTAGCTTGGAAGAAATTTAGCTTACAATCTACATCTTATTTTAGTAGCATAAATGCCTGATATTAAGCTGGATATTGAATTTTTAAACTTTGTTCTCAGGCTCCTAGATGACAGCTATGAATTCGAGAATAAATCTCTGATTAAGGCTGCATAAATCATGTAGTGCTTTCTAGAATACTTTTAAGATTGGAATGCCTACTAATAAAATCTCTGAAATTTATGTAGCACTGGTCATCCCCCAGAAACAAACAAAAAAGAAATATATAGAATCTGTGTACTCAGTCTTCTAACCCTGGTTCACAGTAATAATAATGAAGCCCATATCTGTGGGTGAAGTCATTTCTGATAGGCCACATAAGTTGCTTTCACAGATATTAAATCCTAAGTCTACCAAATTATTTGGATAAACCTATACTAGTATATTCTTTGGCATGTTTTTGACCTGTACTTAATATTGATCAAAATTATCCTTTGGCATCATCTGGGAGTCAGAATTTAAGGGGCCCTTCAACCCTCTGACAGGTAGTTTGTTTGCAGACTTTCTTTTGTAGACCCTCCTAGAGACTTTACTAGAATAGCTGCACAAGTTATATGCAAGTTGGACTTGATTTTTAGGAACAGTTCAGTGGCACATTAAATTTACTGGAGTGGATGAAGCTTCTGAGTGTACTTGGCATCAGCTGCAGTGGCCTCTGATGGTGTTCCAGGGGGCATTCATATCATCCACATAGAGCACAAGAAAGGGAAGTTTCCTATTCACATGTTCCTTCTAATAGGAGCACGGACTTGTGCATGCTGAAGTCACCTAAAACACCACTTGTCAGAATGATCTATGCAGAGTAGTATAACAGCACTTCCCAAGTATTAATTTCCTAAATATAACCCAGGCCACGGGTCCCTTCAGACATATCTACATTGCCCTCCATCATTATTTGCTGACACTGCAGCCACTGAAGAACATCAATCAGCATGTCAGCACCACTCACTCAGCAGAAATCATCTTGTCCAATGTTGTATGCATACTCATATATTAAATATTATGTAAAACATTAGTCATGCACAAACTGTACAATGCTTAGGATCTCTGATGTGTTACAGGCTTTCTACCAAGGGCAGGTAATAGTAATAGTGATGACAGAGTTGATCATAAGCTGTTTGGCTTGAACAAAGCTGAGCCAGCAGGGTTTACCCTCCATCCTTCATTTGTTAATGAGGCTTCTGGGTCACAGTCCTGATGGACTGTTCCTGCAGACAGTGGTTAAACTATATACAGACTCATTTCCATGTGTGTCAAAGCACTGGAAGTAGCTGGTCAGGGAAAACTTAAGGATTCCTTATGCTACAAGGTAAGCCAAGGCCATCTTGACAGAGTAGGATCCTATTTCAGAAGTGTTTCTTGTGTTACACCTGATGGAATGAAGTCTATATCTATGAATCATTTAGTCAATTTTTGAATAAGGCTCCTTTTTAACTAAATAAAGAGTTAAGGTACATATGTCAGTAATGCTTCAAGAAAAAATGTGAAGGATTTGTACAGGTTTATTAAAAATTAAGAGTATCTGCTTTTAGCAAGCACTCCAAATCATAAACTGGTTGGTACAGTGTGCAATAGTAGATGTCTCCAAAAAGGTATCAGTGATCCTTTAACAACAACAAGCTGTTAGGATGAGTGGTCTTGCCCCGTTTTAAAAATTGTACTCTTGAACCTCTCTTTGAATTTTGCCCTAGAGTAAATGACCAGAAATATATTCAAGAAAAAATGTCACTTCCAAAACCTCTGATACCATTTCATTGCATAGTCATTTCCCTCCTCTTATCCCTGTAGAAGAACACTCTTTGTTTTTATGCAGCCAATTCCAACAAGCAGTATCATTTTCTGATACAAATTCTGATACAAAAGAAGAATATTTTAAATGAAATTGAAAAGGCAAGGAAGATCAAAGAATCACTAAGTGTCAATAATGAAAGAGTATTTTCCTGCTCTAATTTATCTGCTTTTTTGGCTGTTCAAACTGGTGGCATAAGATACCAGAGCTATGCCACTGATTTTTTACTGAAACATCAGTCCTGAAACATCTCAAAAATATCATTGCATGGAAATCTTTCTTTCTGCTTAATTTTTACTTTATTTGTTTTTTTCTAATTCTTCATTTACTTCTTCCAAGCCTGTTTCTTTTTGGGGAGTTGGGGTTTTTTTGCTTGCAGTCTAATGATATTGTTGGTTCACTGCCAGTATTTTATGGTAGCTAGAAGTTTTTTAGATTTCCTGTCATTTCTAGACTTTTTTTTTTTAAAAGAAAAGTACTTTTCATCCATTGTTATAGAATTTGTACTGCTTGTAGATGTGTGCTTGCAAAATTTATATTTATCTGATTGATAGATTCAGGACAGTATGCCTCATGTTACACTTCTGAAATCAAATTATAAATTTCTTCCTTGTATACCACCTGTTATCTGACAGCTTTAGATAGTTGCTATTCTTGATCTCTTGTGAAGGGATGCATCCTACTGGAATAAATATATAATCTGTGTGCTGCTCCACAGAACCATCATATGAATAAGATGTTGTATCTTATGACAGGTATTGTAAGCATTAGAAATATCAGGAAAAAACATATCACGTATGATTTGCTTTGTCTTGTAACCTGCTATACAAGAACTTTCAATACAGGAATTCTGACCAGCCAATTTTATCTCTCTCTTAAAATGGTGTATTGAAATATAAGAAATATTAGTGTAGTAGCTCTAAGCTTTGCACAATCAAACTACAGCTCGCAGGATGAATAGAAGAGAAAATGTATCACTGAAAAAAAAGCTCAATACGTCTGGTCTCCTTTAGACCACTGGCTCACTGAAGGAATATAATTGCACAAAATTACACAACACCAGCACGCTAATATTCTGCAGAAGTACTGAGCAAAAAGCAAGTGCAATAGGCAGCATTAACTTAATCATTACAACTCCCTGTAAGAATTGTCTGATCTACGAATTAGCTGTGTATATATTTTAAATTATGCATTAACAGATTTCAGCTGAATTTCACTTCAACTGTAAATCAGCCTTTAAGGTTTGTGTTGTTCCATTTTAATTTAATAACAGGACAAAGAAAGATTTTATACAGATAAAGTACAAATCTCCCTTTAATTAACTTTAATATATTGATTTGTTTGTACTATCTAGGTCCACAGTTTCTGGGTTCAATTAAGAGTGCCATTGAGTATATATTCTAGAAAATGGGCACTACAAATGACCATTTTATGTACAAAATATAGACTCAGTCTCAATAACACAGATGTCTTCTACATTTCAAAGTGCGCTCTTATTCTATAGGTTTATTCAAAACTTTATAAAACTTTATTTAAAAGATGGTAAGCTTTATTATACTGCAAGTAGAGTAGGGATTGCAGGACATTAGTAACAGGACCCCAAAAAGATACATCTTTTTAATATTTTTAAGGCATCTTCAGATAACATTTAAAGATGAAGCAGAGGGAAAGGAGTGAAAAAATATGAACTTATGTTTGCATGCTATTTATTTTAAACATTTATTGAATAATTGCTCAGATTTACTGGTAGATGAGGACTGAATTTCAGGGAGTAGTTTTTTATTTTCGGGCCTGGAAAAAGCAGGGCACTGTCACTCTGAATTACCCACTTATGCTTCATTTGACCTACCATTCTAGTTTTCTGGGTTGCGAGTAAGTGTCCAGAATAGTTATTCAATGCTTGTTTCCTCATCAAAGCTATCCAGACTTGCTTTGTCAGTTTGGCTAAGCAGTGCAGGCCACAAACTTAGGCTCAACAACTTACACTTTTTCTTTCACGGTAACTAAACGGGGCTAGGGTAGTGAAGGGTTCACCAAGGATGATCAATTCAGGGTAGGTATGACGTCTTCTAATATAAAGTATACTTCTAAGAGTGCCATTTGGTTACAAATGTGACAACAAGAAAGAGTTAAAAACTGTATCTGTACAGGGTGGGTTGCCTGTTTCTGAGACTCAAATGTGTGAATCCTGCAGTTTCGAAGGAGCACATGTTTTCAGCAAAACGTAACCTCTTGAGAGTCGACAAGGCACGCAGCGTCAGCGGCAGCATCAACTGTTAGTGCTACGACTGGGAAAGTCGGCTGCTCTCGCGAGAGAGGCAGGCGGGACTTCGGCGTTGCTGGGGCAACCGCGGGAAATTTAAGCGGGCCCCTAAGGAGC
>VXBZ01008662.1:1422-12278 GCA_013399135.1 Heliornis fulica | reverse complement strand
AAATTTATGTTAGATATTAGGAAATCTTCTTTACTGAAAGAGTCGTCAAGCATTGGAACAGTCTGCCCAGGGAAGTGTTTGTGTCCCCATCCCTGGAGGTGTTTAAAAGATGGCTAGATGCGGTGCTTGAGTTTAGCTTGGATGTGGTGCTTGCATGGTCTAGTGGTGGACTTGGTGGCGGTAGGTTAACAGTTGGACATGATGATCTTAAGGGTCTCTTCCAACCTTAACAATTCTATGATTCTATGAAATCCCACAAACCAGAAAACACCAGTGAGGATGTCTCCACAATTTGATTTGCAGACTTTTAAAAAGATTACACAAGATCATATTGCAAGGTAAAATGCGTAGGCATTAAATTAAGAAGAAACACATACTATCAAGACTGTAGATATTAATATTGGAATCTTGATTTCTTATGGTACCAGTTTGTGCTATTTTCCATTAATATTTTCATTTGCAGGTGGTTAGATCCTATATGATGTTCTGACAAACTATTTTCAAAAAAGCTACTCTTTGCTATAGTTAGAACAGCCAAGTTATTACTTCAATTGCTAGGCTGAAGATGGGGTCGGGGAGGCTGGAGCTGGCAGTAGCGATCACAGGGAGCTCTGGCCTCTACTCACAGTGGCCATGTTGCAGCCCCCATTGCCAGTGCCTGGGCACCTACAGCCAGCACACAGGTTTAATCAAGGAGGATGAGGGAAGGGTCATGAATAAGCTAGTAGATTTGCTGTCTTGACATGTAGCCCTAGAAACCTTTTACATTCTACATGACTGCAAGCATTTCTGTCTGAGAGAGAGGCTTTAGGTGCTGGAGGTAAAAATATTTTGGAGGCTAGAGAGTCAGGATTCTGGTCACTGCTCCTATGGATATATTCCCTTGTCCTTTTGATATGTCTGCTTTTGTGAGGTATGGGCAAACACATATTATTTTCATTTGAAATAAGGGTTTCCTTTGTGGATGTTGGGGAAAATACAATGAAAAAAACCAACTCAAGTATGAGGTATGAGCCTGTGTCTTTCTATATCATCCCATATGGTTCCAAAAGTCCATTTTGTCATAGGGCCATAAACCAGTTTGGGTTGCAGGGAACTTCAGAGATAGAATAGATCTGACCTCATGCTACTGGCAGGAGTGCTCTCCAGTAGATGAGGTTGCCCAAAGCGCTGCCTGACCTGGCCTCAAATGCTTCCAGGGAGAGCACACCCACAACCTCTCTGGGCAACCCATTCCAGTGCCTGGCTGTTCTTCCAATAAATACATTCTTCCTAATATTTCAGATCTAAATCTATCCTCTTGTAGTTTAATTCCACTCTCCATTGTCCTATCTGTNGGAAGACTGCTAGAGTCTCTTTCTTGGAGGGCCTTCTCTTCTCTAGGCTGAACAATACCCTCTCTCTCAGCCCATCTGAGGTGACTCAGCAGTCCAGTTGTGCTTGCAACCGTTTTCTGGACTCACACCAATAGCTTGATACTTCTACTGTGCTGTGGACCCTGGAACTGGACTGTACTCAGTTGATGTTTCACCCCAGTAGAGTAGAGGGGCAGAATCTCCTCCCTTGAGCTTCTGGTCACAACGGGTTTGATGCAATTCTGGGATACTGACAACTTTCCAGGCTGCAAGTGCATGTTGCCAGCTTGTATCAAGCTTTGTATGTGTTGATGCTCCTGAGTCCTCCTTGGAGGTGCTCTCAATCCCTTCTCCACTGGACCTGTAGTCATGCTTGGAATCCTGGAGATTTGTAGACAGGATCCCATGTTGATATTGACATAGTTTAACTAGCCCATCTCTGAGGCCTGTTGAGATCCCTTTGTGTGGCATCCCTTCCCTCCGGCGCACCAACTGTACTACACAGCTTGGCCTAGTTGGTGATCTTGCCGAGGGCACATTTGATCCCACCATCTATGTCTGTGACATAGATGTTAAAGGGCACCAGGCCTGACCCCTGAGGATCTCTGCTCATTGTTGGTCTCCACTAAAACACATAGCTATCAACTAAAACCTTTTGAGCGTAACTATCTAGATTCCTTATCTGCCAAGTGGTGTCCATCTGTTGCATCTGCCTCTGTCCAACTTAAACCTGGGGATAACGCTTGGACAGTGTTGAATGGCTCACATAAGTTAGTGTAGGTGATCTCTAGAAATCACCTTGTCTGCTGAAGCAGAGTGCCTGAGCACTCACGACTGTGTCTGGATGCTGACCATGTCAGGTGGGCCTGTAGGTGGAAGAGGGTGCCAGTACTGGGGCTGGGGTGTGTCTGCAGAAGATGGTTCCTTTGGGATCACTGCTGGATATCTTCCCAGCTCTTCCCCAGCTCTTGGCGGTACCTGTGCTGCAGAACGCACCCTGATGTGTGCGGTTTGCAGGCACAGCAATATGGGGAATTGGGGAAGGGGACGGGACGAGCAACCCTTACTTGTGTGTCAGGGGATGCCATTTGTAAAAGGAACTCATGCATGGGCTGCAGATCCACCACGCCCTGCCCCTCCTGGAGTGGTTCCAGTTCCCTCTTCACTGCCAGGCAGTGCTCTCTGAGGGAAAGACACAGGGAGGCACTGCAGTGTGAGTCCCTCATGTGTTCTCCTGCAAATTCCTGGGCACTCAGCTAGCACAGTCCTGGGAGGGCACAGGGTGAGGGGCATGCAGGACTCGTGGCCCACTGAAGGTCTGCAGATGGCTAATGGATGCTGGGACATGGGAAGCTGCAAGGGGGTGGTATATGGCTGTGACGGGGATTCTCTGCAGAGCTCCACACCAGTGGGAAACAGCAAGGAGCTGCTGCAGCACCTGCTAGGTGTAGAGTGGCTCCTGGTCCATAGGGGCTGGGGTTGCAGACCCTGAGCCCCTTCTCTTCTTTTTGCATGCAAGAGGAGATCAGTGACAGACATCTTGCTGGGTTCATAGGTGATGTGTGCTTGAAGATTGGTGTCCTCTCCTCTTCCCCAGAACCAGAGCTGACTTGGTGGGGGCTGAGAAGCTTGAAGGGACTTCCAGAGGTCATCTTGTCTTGTTCAAACTCCCCTGCAGGTCACCTGAGGGTTGCCTTGTGCCAGTTGCCCAGCAGCTGTTGGCAGAGATGTGACTAGGGAGGACATTTTTCCACACTATGGCAGCATACACCACCTGTTCTTGTCTCATAGTACCCTGGGATAGGGGATATGGAATCGGTCTGGCCCTGGGCTAGAGAGGGGTGAGGGTGCCCAAGGACCAGCCCAGCCACTCTCATGACAGGCCTCTTGTATTTCAGAGGCAAAAACACTTGACTGAGATGCAGGCCCGGCCGCAGGAGGACAGGCAGGACATGCAGATAGTGCCAAAGGGGCTTGAGGAGAACAGGTGGATGCCCATGAGGCCAGGGGCACCATGCAAGCCCAGCTGTCCTGACCCTGCTTGACAAGTGTCTTTGCTCTTTGTTGACCTGCCAAAGAGAGACTTGCTGGCAAGGAGACACAGCTACATCTACTGTCAACTGTGAGTGTTCCCACTGCGTCCCTAGTGCCATGGGGGCATTCCCATGGAGCTCCTGTGACAGCTACCCCCATTCTCTAGGAAAGATGTGGTTAGGATGCATCCACCCTGCCCCATCTGCCATCCCTCTTCTGCTCCACAGGATATTCTGCTAGCAGTAAGCCTGCAGCTGGCTGTTGGGATCAGTCTAGCCACTGTGGTCCTTTATGCCAGCTATTGCCAAGTGCAAGGTCCTGCATCTGGGTCGGGGCAATCCCAGGCACAACTACAGACTGGGTGGAGAGTGGCTCCAGAGCAGCCCTGAGGAGAAGGACTTGGGAGTGCTGGTGGATGAGAGACTCAACATGAGCCGACAATGTGCTCTTGTGGCCCAGAAGGCCAACCGCATCCTGGGCTGCATCAAGAGGAGCGTGTCCAGCAGGTCGAGGGAGGGGATTCTCCCCCTCTACTCTGCCCTCGTGAGACCTCACCTGGAGTACTGTGTCCAGTTCTGGAACCCCCAACAGAAGAAGGACATGGACCAGTTGGAGAGGGTCCAGAGGAGGGCCACAAAGATGATAAAGGGGCTGGAGAACCTTTCCTATGAGGACAGGATGAGAGAGTTGGGGCTGTTCAGCCTGGAGAAGAGGAGGCTCCAGGGAGACCTTATAGCAGTCTTCAAGTACCTCAAGGGGGCCTACAAGAAAGATGGGGAGAGGCTGTTCAGTAGGGCCTGTTGTGACAGGACAAGGGGTAATGGTGTTAAAATAGAGGGAGGGAGATTTAGATTGGATATTAGAAAAAAAGTTCTTTACTGTAAGAGTTGTGGAGCACTGGAATAGGTTGCCCAGAGAGGTGGTGGATGCCCCATCCCTGGAGACGTTCAAGGCCAGGTTGGATGAGGCCCTGAGCAACCTGATCGAGTTGGGGGGTGTCCCTGCTTCTTGCAGGGGGGTTGGACTAGATGGCCTCTGGGAGTCCCTTCCAACTCCAATCATTCTATGATTCTATGATTCTATTATGACCCTGACATCTTATACCACCTCCTGGTTTGGGTCTTTTAGGAGAAGACCTACATGAAACTTCCACACCAGCTGGGAAACCTCCTCTTGGTGTGTGGCGAAGGGCTGCTGCCCTTTTTAAAGCCCCAGACAATAAAGCATTTTCTGTCACTACCTCTGTGTTCTCAGGAGTGTTTGTTGGGGCACAGGGAGAGGGTCCTGCGCTACATGCCAGTCCCTGCAGCCTCTCAAGGCCAGGACCAGGTTTATGTACTACGCACTGGCTCCCTGCCAGCTGCAAGCTGGCCTCACCTACCCTCTCTCCCTGGAGCATTTATGAGGCTGTATCATCACACCACAGCACTTGCCCTTGTCCCTTCCCACAGCCCCATGGCCCCATTTTCCCCCTCTCCAGGTTCCCATCCCTGGTGGCCTCACAGCCCTGCAGGCCCCTGTCCCTATCCCCAGCAGGCCACTGTCCCCAAGCTCAGTCAGTGTCAGGTGATGGGTCGGAAGAAGGCTACTGCTGCTTTCCTTTCAGTCTGTACACCTTAAATAGCACCTCTGCCACAGAACTTTTCTCACCTGATGTGCAGGCAGGAGGGTGCATCCCTCATTCTATGCAATGGAGTCCTGTGATACACCTCCATTAGCATCATCAACATCTTCCCTCAGTCCCAAGACTTGTCCACAGACATTTTTTTTAGAAGAGAACAAAAATGGAAGTTGGCAGTTTCATGGCAAGGGCAGAAAGTGAGCACCTTTCATGACTGAAGGGAAGATTGAAAGTAAGTTGGTGTGCTGTTGGAAGCTATATTTTAGTTCTGAGTTTCTCTGTAAAAGCATTTCT
The DNA here is from genome assembly GCA_013399135.1 of Heliornis fulica. Taxonomy (NCBI): domain Eukaryota; kingdom Metazoa; phylum Chordata; class Aves; order Gruiformes; family Heliornithidae; genus Heliornis; species Heliornis fulica. Next base: position 6,974 of record VXBZ01008662.1, on the reverse strand, counting down.
ATCTACTACTACTGCAGGTACTTATAAAGGTAAACAGCTTTATCTGGGGAGCATCTGGTAAAAATATTGCTATTTCTCTCTTATCATCTACTGGTACACAGGAAGTTCATCCCTGCAGAAAAGGATCTGGGCGTGCTGGTTGACTGCACATTTCATACGCATCATCACTGTTCCGAGAAGCAGCGAGTAGAGCAAACTGCATCCTGGGGTGCATCAAACACGTACGTCCACCTGGCCAAAAGTGGGGAATATCATGCTGTGTCCAGCACTGTTGCAAATTTACCTTGAGTGCTGTGAGCTGCTCTGGGCCCCACAATTTAAGAAGGATGTGAAGGTCCTTGCATGTGTCCAGAGGAGGGGAACAGAGTTGGAAGGCATGTCCTGTGAGGAGTGGCTGAGGACTCAGTTTGTCTATATTAAGGGGAACCTCACTGGTATCTAAAGATTCCTGAGGAGGGTAAGTGAGGAGGGAGGTTCTTGGCTGATCTCAAGGAGGAGAAAGATACAGTGACAGGACCTTTGGGAATGGTTCAAAGCTGTATCATGGGAGGTTCAGACTGGACATTTCTTTACAGAGAGGATGGCCAAATGCTGGAACAGGCTCAGCCTGAGCAGAACTTCTGGTGTTTGTGGAAACAGTCTCCTAAAAAAATAAATAGTCATGAGCTTGGGCAAGATGTTTCAGGATTGTGTTTCTGAATGTGATGGAAGTATAATTTCTGTAAAGTCCTCTGTGTATTTGACATTTAGTCTTCTAAAGGAATATTTTTGGAAACAATTATCCTCAGGAGTTTGTGACTAACACTAACTGCCTTGTCTTTTTGCTTCATATATTTTTTTCTGCTTTTTTTACAATTTTTTTTTTCTAGCTTAGGCAAAATATTAATTTGGATAAAGGTTTTGATACGCTGTTCTGCTTGTATCTTGGTTTTTTTTTCATCAACTTGAATGGTTACAATTCCTTCAAGTTCTTTCAAGTTCTTAGATGTCTTTCTAGTTCTTTTACCTAAAAAGTCCCATGTTACCTATCCTGGGTGTGATTCTTACTGCTCCAAACTCTGTGGAGCCTTGTTGGGATGCAGGCAGTAATCAGTATATTGTCTACCTCAGAAACCATTTAAATTCCCAAATATGTAAGATTTTAAAGGTAACAACTGCTTTTAAGTCTAGAAGTAATAATTTTAAAACTTCTGACATCAACTAGTTCTTGCCTTTGGTGGGAAGGGTTAGAAGTAACACAACAATCTTCTAATCAAGTCTTGAAAATGGGGATGTCACAACTGGTTTCAGAAAGCTGGTATTCTTGTCTTTTGGGGCTCAGACAAGGTATTTAATTGAATCTATTCCATCCAGTGACGGGAGGTCATCTGAAGAGCTCTTATTTTCTGAGAGAACCATTATAATACAAATGTGTCTTAAGGAGCAATGGTCTTGTGGAGAAAAATTTGTGACAGGTTTATGAATGATGTAATGGTGTACTCCTACAAATAGTAAGATTGATGTCTCTGGCCTTGCAATTATTTTAATTATTTTAAAGGGAAATACAACCTAGTCCTGCACCATGGAAAAAGCTGTGAGATTAGCAGCTACCAGTGTGGGGACTTTTTATTTTATTTTTAAATCTGTCTCTCATAATTGGGGGCAAAGGGGTACAAGTCTTAGTGTTAGGATGGTAGAAGAGGAAACACTTTTTTGTGAGAATTCTAAAAAGGATACACATGCTTGTACATTCTTACATGTATTTTGGTTCAGTTCAAGCAAAGAAGTTTCTACAGTGTATCTTTCCTGTGTATTTCTGTATTTTCTTTATATTTCCTGTGTAGAATACAAAAATATGGAAAAAAGTACATCATACAATTTTAAACAATAAAGGGTCTATAGCTGTGTGTAGGTTTGGTGATTTTTTTTTCTGTTGAATAAAATGTTTTTCTTCTAATTTTCCTACTAAAATATGATTTAAAGAATCTCTGTGAAAAAGTTTTTTAAGATTTGGTTTTGATCTCTTATTTTCAGATAATTTTTTTCATTTATATCTGTTGTTTCCACTTCACAGTGATTTTTCTCCTGTTTCTGTGACACCTCAGCCAATTATCTCTGCTTCTATCTCTAATTATCCTGAGGGCTCAACCCCTTTGCAAATTAATATTCTGTCTTCAATCAGCAGTGTTACATGGTATGCTACTTCTTACACAAAATTTTTTTTAAATTGTGAATCTAGTCTGCACTGTTCTCTGCTTCTGTAAGTTGTCATTGGCTATTAATTGTTTTTATTCCCTGAGTTGATTTATCAGTTGATACATACATTCATATGTCTGTTAACACATCAAACATATACCAGTATGTTTCAGAGCACCTCATGTCCAGAATGTACTACTTGGAAATGGTCAGTAGTCACATCTAACATTTTTCTGCCAATTAAGTTTTCTTCACCTAACAATTTTTCTGCTTATTAAGTTTTCTTCCCTCCATAGATGTAGGAAGTCCCTCAGTTTATTTTAAATTTTTTAAAACCTTGTTGGTTTTTTTTCTGGATTATGTAAATTGGCTGAAATCTAAGTATTGAATACTTGGTTATCACAGAGTGCTTTCTCCCTGGGCATCTCTGAGAATTTAGAAAGGATCCAATGCACATGTTTCTCTTAGAAAGAGTTATTTGTACTTAAATTATGATTTATAAAAATATGCATCCAGTTAAATTCATGTTGTCCCTTTCTTTGCCTTTCTACAAGCCGCTCATTAATATATCTCTGCTGGAATTATTTTCATAGACACAAAAAAAGAAAACTGAATTCCTTTTTGGGAATTCTTTGGGGCTTCTTTGGTTGGGTGTTTTTTTTAACATTCTCACATAGAAGATCTACTGTAAAGACTGATGTCCAAATGTTACTGTTACCTGTTAGTATCAATAGACATTATCCCTTTTAGTTTGGCGCTTAGCAGAAATCTCTCTAGTTTGGGGTTTTTGTCTCATGTTGTGTGGTTGATCAGTGTTAGAACTGTTTGCACTGAAAAGTGCACCAAAAAGTAAAAAGATCTGGTTCTTTCTAGTGCTCATAATATTTGTTTCTTGCAGCAGTGTCCTCAAGCAATATTTAATATTAAAAAAATGCTATTTTGAACTATAAAATCTCAGCTGAATCTGAGAAGAGCACACATCAGTATAGAGATGCAAGCTTTGCAGCAATGTAGAAATTGGCTTAGAGAACGCAATGTCTTTCGTTTTACTGTGCAGGAAAACATCAGCTCATCAACCAGTCCCTCTAGCACTGCAGCATCCAGATAAGCACCAACCAGCCGCTCAGCTGCTCCCTCCTGGCGGGATGTTGCCTTTATTGGCTTGGCGACCTGGTTCAGGAACGGCACGGCGGCCCAACCCCTGGCCGCTCAGGACATTTGCTCACAGACACCAATGTGGTGGACGGCAAATGGCGTTTATTGGTATGCAACACGGCCTTTTATGGCTTGGGTTTACAACGTCACATCCGTCTGCTTACATCATAAACTAAGTGCTACTGGCTATTAGGAGAGGGGGACCCATCTTCCCGTACATTGCGATATCTTCTGGACGCCAGTCCCTTACTACCTACAGCGGGATGAAGGAGAGATGCAGAAAAGTAGATGTGAGAAAAATTGTGAGTTGAGATAAAGACAGTTTAATAGGTAAACCAAAAGCTGCACACACAAACAAAGCAAGACAAGGATTTCATTACCCATTTCCCATGGCCAGGCAGGTGTTCAGCCATCTCCAGGGCAACATGGCTCCATTACATGTGATGGTGACTTGGAAAGACCAGCACCAACATACAGAATGTGTTCACTTCTTCCCTCAGCTCCCTATATGCCGAGCATGATGTCATATGATATGGAATATGGCTTGGGTCAGTTGGGGTCACCTGTCCTGGCTGTGTTCTCTCCCAAATCCTTCTGCATCCCAAGCCTACTCACTGGTGGGGTGGCGTAAGAAGCAGAAAAGGCCATGGCACTATGTGAGCACTGCTCAGCAGTAAAGAAAACATCCCTATTTTATCAACACTGTTTTCAGCACAAATCAAAAATGTAGTCCCATAGAAGTAGCTGAGGCTCTCGAGTGGGCAACCACATCACGGGACCCTTTGCTGAAGCAGCAAATCCTGACTAGATCTGCGAAGGCAAAAAAGCTCACGGAGGAAGAGTGAGGGAGGAGGAGAGACCCAGCTTTGATCCTTGAGTCCAGGAGAACGTTTCTCCTGCATGGCTCACAGACCACAGTGACTCAGCAGAGGTAGAGCGAAGGGGGTGGGACCCTTTGGGTACAGGAGCCCGCCCTTGGGAGTGTGGGCAAACATGGAGGACAAAAAGGGCGTGGCATGTCAGAAGAGTGTGGAGAGGCAGTTTGTGTGGAAGCTTGGGCAGGCAGTTTGCAGAGGCAGTTTGTGAGGTAGTTTTTGGAGACAGTTTGGGCAGGTAGTTTGCGCAGGGAGTTTGCAAGGCAGTTTGGACAGGCAGAGGCAGTTTGGGTAGGCAATTTGGGCAGGCAGTTTGCAGAGGAAGTTTGGGCGGCTGTTTTAGACAGGCAGTTTACACAGGCAGTTTGGTGAGACAGTTTGAGAAGCAGTTTGTGAGGCACTTTGCACAGCAGTTTGGGCAGGCAGTTTGGACATGTAGCTTGTGATGCAGTTTGGGCAGGCAGTTTCAGAGGCAATTTGCGAGGAAGTTTTCAGAGGCAGTTTGTGCAGGCAGTTTGTTAAAGCAGTTTGCGAGGCAGTTTGCCCAGGAAGATTGGTCAGGCAGATTGCACAGGCAGTGTGCAGAGTCAGTTTGGGCAGGTAGCACAGCACTTTGAGCAGCATTTGTGAGGCAGTTTGCAAGGCAGTATGCGGAGGTAGTATAGATGTGTAGTTTGTGAGGCAGTTTGGGCAGGCAGCTTGCGCAGGCAGTTTGTGGCGCAGTGTGTGGAGGGAGTTTGCAGAGGCAGTTTGTGCAGGCAGATTGGGCAGGCAGTTTGCAGAGCCAGTTTGCAGAGCCAGTTTGTGAGGCAGTTTGTGAGGCAGTTTTGTGACATGGTTTATGCAGGCAGTTTGCAAAGCCAGTTTGAAAGGCATTTTGTGGAGGCTGTTTGGGAAGGAAATTCGGGCAGGTAGTTTACATGGCAGTTTGCAAGGCAGTTTGTGCAGGCAGTTTTGGGTTGGCAGTTTATGAGGCAGGTTGCAACGCAGGTTGTGGGTGCAGTTTGCACAGGCAGTTTGGGAGGGCAGTTTGTGCAGGTAGATTGCACAGGCAGTTTGCAAGGTAGTTTATGCAGGCTGGACAAGCAGGCAAGGCGTGGCCTCTCACAAACCTCAGAAGGTAAGTCTAGTCGGTGAGAGGGAGCCCAGTCATGGCTTCCATACGGTGGCAGGCTGTGTTGTCTGCAGCTCCCAAGAGGGACATGTGAACACAAACAGCTCCCAAAAAGACAAGCAGCAGTCCAGGCTTATGGCTGCAGGGAGTGCCACCAGGAGGAGGGCAGCAGAGACAACATCTGTGTGAGATGTGAGCAGATGGACTATGTACTCAGCCTGGTGGTAGAACTG
>VXBZ01008656.1:101313-125786 GCA_013399135.1 Heliornis fulica | reverse complement strand
AGCTCCCCCTCCCTCACCTCTCTGACTGCCGGGAAGCGGGCGGAGCCGAGCGGGAAGCGGGGGCAGTGGCTGAGAAATGACGCTGCCGAAGCCCCGGATGTGCGTGGGGCGCGCGCGCGCGAGCACCCGCCCCAGCCTCCCCCTCCCGCTTCCTACCCCATTACCGCCCTCGGCGGAAGCGGATGGCTGGGGAAGGTCTGCTCGCTCTTCCCGCCTGCCTGTGGGCCGCGTCACGTGAGAGGGCGCCGCCACGTGACAGCGCTCGGCGGCCGCGATGGGCACCGCGCTGGACATCAAGATCAAGCGGGCCAACAAGGTCTATCGCTGCGGGGTGAGTGCTCCCGCCGACAGCCGCGCCCGCTGGCCTCCCGCCGCCCGGCCCCCGTTGCAAGCCCCCAGCTCGGCTCGACGCGTCATCGCGGAGCCCGTCTGCCCGCCCGGTGCCGTGTCCCGGCTTTCCAAAGCTGGCGTTCGTCGGCAGCCCAGGAACGTCCCGTCCCGGCCGCTCCGAGGCAGCGGGGCGCTTCCTTGGAAGGCGGGATAAGTCTCCGCTCTTCCTTACCTCAGCGCCTTCCCCCTCTCGCCACCTCTGCCCTCTCCGTGGCTCTCCCTCAGGTCCCTGCCGAGGACGCCTCCTGTAGCGAAGCGGTACTCGGCTCCGGCAGGCCTTTGGGAATAAGGCCTTCCTGCTGTCCTCCCCTTCCCCGAGCTAGGACGTACCGCGGGAGTACCGCTAACCCGCCTCGGAGAGGGCGGCAGGGCTTCGGGAGGAAAGGAAGGAGCGAGGTCCTCTGAGGCACGGCAGCGCGGGGCTCCCCTACCAGATACCGTCGCTGCGGTGGTGCTGTGCGCTTGTCCGTTACGGCGGGGCCGGTGCCTTGGTACAGTGTGCAGNGTACAGTGTGCAGGCGCGGCCCGCTGCTGCCAAGAGTCTCGTGCCGTTTCTGTGCTCTGCCACAAGCCTGAAGGTGTCTTCAGCAGTTGTTTGTACTCGATAGGAAATCTCCGCTTAGCCGAAGTACTCGGGCAAAGGCAGATCTGTTATTCCTTCATTCCCGCTTGGCAGGAGCCCGACCGCTTCGCTGGTCGCTGCTGCAGTAGTTGGTAGCGACAGTGATTGTGTGTACTTCAGGCTTTGCGGCCGCTCGGGGGATGCGCTGCATTTTGCTAGTGTTGAAGACTCAAGTGCAGTTCGAAAACACTCGTCCGGCGAGATTTATTTTTATCACTGCTCTTCTCAAAATGCTGCGTTGCTTAAGCAGAAGGTTTCAGGTCCTTCCCCCCTCTCCCTTCTTTTTTCTTTTTTCTTTTATATCCATCCACACTCTTGTATTATAAAAACACATATATTTTAACACACAGCTTTCCCAAACACTAACAGACTGGTTGTTACAGCGTACAAAGCATGTTTGAATTTACTGGATGTTTGTAATGCCAGAAACCTGCTTTAAACGTATTTGAATGGACGTGTGTATGCAGCATCTGTCCTACAATTGCCAAGTCGTGTAGAGAATGACTTTTGTGAATGTTTATATCATTTAGAAATGGATTTATTTAATTTTAATACAGGAAAGGGATATTTCTTCTGTCTTTAAGGTGAAATAAAATATTTATGGATAGTAAATATATTGGTATTGCTTGTTTGCTTCTGCTCTAACTCCACATGAAAGTGGAGTTTATAATTTTATTTATAAGTTTATAATTTTAGTTCATTAGTTAGGCCTGAAATTTGGAGAGCTGAGTGATGAAGAACCAAATTTGAGTCTTGTTAGTGGTCATGCATTATGCAAGCCTGAGATTGTGTTATTGCTTTTAAAAGCAGGAAGTCAGTTAAAATAACATGCTGAGATAAACAGTAAACATGTTCTGCATTCATTAGTTATAACTATCAGAAACTGGAGGAACTAAGTAAAGATCTTTATTTTGTACAGAGTACAATTTGAGAAAAGCTGGCTCAGATTACTTCAAATTGTCAGTAAATACTAAGTTTGCCCTTCTTACACCAAAATAGTATCAGCATTGTAAAACAAAAAAAAAAGGAATAAAAGGGGGGGGGGGGGGGTGGTGGGGAAGGGCTGTTAAGAACAAAAAGACAATAAAAGGGATCCTAATAGCACATCCTGTAATGGCAACATAAGGCTTATTGTGGCAAAACTGTGATTAAATTCCTAGGAACAGAATATCTGTGTTCAGAAGATGTTTTGGGTTTTTTTTTTCCTTTTTTTTTAATTGTATAGAGAATTCTTAAGCCACTGAGGCTCATTTAATAAACTGTGGAATGCTAGAAGAGTGAGGGGACAGGCACAACTAATTATGCATTTTATTTAAAAACCCTAAACAGAATGACTGGAGTAACTGTGGCAGTGAGTCTGAGATTGATAATTAAAAGAATTCTAGGCTGAAAGGCCTGAAAAATGTATTGTACAAGGAAAGGTGCTATAGCTAATGTCAGCCAAGACTTTTAAGGACAAGTGAGTACCTCTTAATATACTTAAGCCAGAATTTGCCCATAAGGAAGCTTTTTACTTTTTCTAAAAAAGCAAAGTAATTAGTAAATATGAGCATTGAGGTTTTAAAGCATCTATGACTACTTAGTTGGGTCTGTCAGACTTCTATTGAATGTGGTCAGTTGCTTTCTAAATCATAGTAATATGTAGTAAAGACTTGCACGTGGCTTGTATAGAGGAATTGATGTGAAAGAAAATGATCAGAATCATTTAGTAAATAGGACTTAGGTGAACGTATTGTGAATTTTTCAATTGCCAAATGTTTGCCCTTTGTCTTAAAAGTGAATGCCTGTGATTTTGGAAGTGGTATCTAAAAGTAACCAACCGACCATGGGCTTCCATTCTACCAAAGTAATGAAAAGCTTAATCTGTAGGTGTATGGTAGGTGTCATAACCAGAGAAATGTTGCTCGCTTCTCTATGGCATTAGGTGTGATGTTGCCAACGCCTCAAAAAACGTGACTACAGATTTTTAAGTGGTCTTGAAAACTTGCCTTGCTATTTGTTTGAAAATTTTTTCAAAGCTACTGTGTGTTTATAAAAAGAGAAAAAGAATGATCTCTCTTATCAGGGAGGCTGTCAAGTGATTAGATACAATCTGGAAATACATAATACTTAATAAAAAAGATTTTTTTAACCCCTTAATGTAGCAAATAGACCTGATAATGTAAAAAGTCAGTTGTGTAAAAAGTCAGTTGAAATAAGTATATATTGTAACACTAAAAGTAATTTTCCTAACAATGTGTGGGACACTAAAGAGTGTACTTTGATCATTCCTGACTTTGCATAAAGCTTACAGATACTGAATAGCTGTCTAGCCCAGTTAGAAGTCTAGATGTTACTTAGGGCACTTGATATTGTGGTGTGTGTGGTCTGCATCATTTCGTGTTCATGATTGAAGATTGTTCTAGATTGTCCTCAGCCAGATTTGAGTAACTGCTCCACAGCTGAACAAAGGAGGGATTGTGCTGCTGAATCGGCTGAAGTGGGTGTTTACCTTAGTTGTGAACTGGAAGTGACTGAAGCATAGAACGTGTTAGTCTTCTGGCAGTTCCATGTTCATATCTGAATGGTGAGGAACTGGCAGCAGAAAGCTAAACAACTCGTTTGGGATCATTAGCCTGGGACAGTCATCTCAGGAATGTGGGTTTTTTTTTTTGGCAGTTTAGCACATAAACTTTGCTTCTTAGTCTGCTTCACACAGTACAGTGAATGGCTACTCTGTTTAGATGAATAATTCTGTGTCAAGCTGTATTAGCTTAGTTCCATCTTCCAAAATTGCATCATCACATGGTGGAGCCATGAGAAGTTCCTGGTCAGTCTGAGTTACTACATCATAGTATGTGGGGATTAGTTCCAGTGGTGATTTTTCTCTACACCTTTAGTTTTGTGCTGTTAAAGGTGAATGAACCCCTTTTGATATGGGCTGGAAACAGTACTGGTTTACAGTATTTGTTTAAGTGTTGCCACGTTTACAAATGATACATGTTTTCAAATGTTTTGTAAAAGTAAAGTTTTCTTATAAATTTTGTTTTAACTGTAAGTATGAACATCTTGGTACACTTATGTTCTTTGATTTTACCTTTTTAGAAGTACAAGTATACCAGCAGCTATGTATTTAGATGGGACCCTGGTTTTACAGTAAAAGGGACAAAGTAGCTCTTCTCCAGAAAAGACATAGCATGTTGTCCCCCCTGCACCCCTGCCCTCCCCCTACTTAAAGAGAAATATGATCTGATTGTCTATAAACAGTTTAAGTACATGATATACCATTTTTTTCATTATACTTCTCCCCCATACTAGTGACCATTAAAAGTTGTTAGAAAGACATTGAATGTTAGGAGAAAAATTCATGTCTAACTCCAAGTCAGTCGTCTTCTTTCTGCCCCAAGCACATACACCTGTGTTGTGTGAAAGGATATGGGCAGTAGCTCAGGAATAGGTTGTTGCTGTGTGGTGGGAGACTATTCTCATTTATTAAAGCAGTTCATGTGTTCGGGACTGTCCTTGCTTCTTATAGTTTATCTGTACTCATTTTTCAAGGCAATAACCTAATTGCTCGAACTAATTAAAGCCTGTTAGTGAAGTGGTACAGTATTTAGGTCAGCTTTTCTTCAGTGTCCTTTTGTGCTTGTGTCTTCTGTTCCTGGCATTTCCCAGTTGCTGCAGGTCTTTTCAGACTTGCAGCGTGTCAGCCTTTGTTGTGATGCTTGATCTTCTACTGCTGTCCTGTTCTGACCCATTTTCTGTGTTGTCAGCCAGTACTGCTAGTAAATACAAAAGGCTGGCTAAATTCGAATAGTGTTCGTCAGATGTGTACATAGGGAGACTGGGTTTAACTGGTTGAGTGTGGAGCGGGCAGTCTGAATTTTGCTTTGGTTGTAGTGCTCTGTAGTTCGATGTCTAGTTTGCAAGCTTGGTGAAGGTGCAGAGAGCATGCTGTCAAGCAAAAGAGAAGGTTTTCTCCAAGAAACGTTCTTCAAGGTCTCAAATAACTTGCTGCTGTTTCCAGATGTGTGTGAATGTTTGACATGAAACTCTGGATTGGACTGGATTCTCTGTTGTAGGAGAGGGAAGGATAAACTATGGGGTATGTAAAATGAACTGTGTGTTGCTGGCCTGCAGTTAATCTTTGGGTTTTTTCAGTGTTAGAGATTCTAATTTGACACTTCCAAGATGGATTGTTTGTGTGCAAATACGATTTTGTAGACAAAACATTCTTTAAGGAGTGACACATCGTGAGTCACGGGTCTTCTGCCTTCAATTTAGATATACTTTTGAGCTGTTTCCCATATAGTATGGAATTTGCTTGTGTAGCACAACTGCTATTTGTTTGTTTATTCATTTATTTAAAATTTATTCCACTCCACTCTTGAGGCTTATCCTCAGCTTAGCCATCACTTTTACAGTTACGCCTTCTCTTCCATCTCCCATGTCTGATTGTCCCACTCTGAAATCCCAAGAGGACTGTTAATGTATTCTAACATGTGAATGGAACTTGTCTGTTACCAACTGGCCTGATAGTTGTTTACGAGGCTACGTTTTATCCTCTTGGAGAGGAAGATCTTGAAACTTTGGAAAGAACTTGAAGCTCAGATTTGTATTTCTGCAAGGAGGAGGAGGAGAATGTTTTTATAAAGAAAATTAAGACGAAGTACAGAGGTCTCTTCCCCACATTGCTTTCCCTGTCAGTATTTCCGACAAGGTTAGGCTGTTCCCTGGGAAGAGCCTTCTTGAGTTTTGTGCTGGTTTAGAGGTAAACCGGCAGGAGAAATGGACCCACCACAAGAGATGATTATAAGTCAGAGTTACAATTTAATGAAAGATATTACCATACAAACACTGACACAAAGAGAACAACCTGCTTTCAACTCACCAAAACCCAGCAGTAAACCCAGTGTCCCAGGGCACAAGCCCAAAGAGGTTTGTTAGCCCCGGTGCTGAGATCCACGTGGCTCTCCCAAGTCCAAAGCAAAAAAAAGTGAAGAGTCCGTTGCTGCAGATGACGGCTGTGGCCCGGCCAGAAGCGATGGTTGTAGTCCGGTCGAGAGCGATGGCTTCCTCCTGTCGAGGTTCCGCTGCTCCTCCAGATCCAACGAAGAGAGTCTTAAGGTCTTCTGAGCCCTGTTTGTATATCCTCAGGGAGCACCCAGTCCCTCCCCCAGGGCGGGGACTCACACAATGGGTAATTAACGGTGAGTCATGGGGTATGGTTGGACCATTGATGGCCCATTAGCACCCACGCCCCCTCAGGCTGAGTGTGAAGGGGCTAACGACTTCCTGGACAACTGTTGCAAATGGTCCATTATTCTTGAGGAATGAATAGAGGGTGTAGAATACACAGCCTTGATCCCCCCACACAGTGATAACCTCTTGCTGAACTAGGACAAGTTTATCAGTTGTCTGAGTAACATCTGTAGAAGAAGTTTATAAACAAATATTTTCATGTTGTCTTTTCTCCTATTAGGAAGTTCTTTCTGGCGTTGTGGTCATAACAAGTAAGGACACAGTCCAGCACCAAGGTATCTCATTAACAATGGAAGGATCAGTAAATCTGCAGCTTAGTGCCAAAAGCGTGGGAGTGTTTGAAGCTTTCTATAACTCTGTTAAGGTAAGACTTGTGCCGGTTAATATCTTTTGTACAACACTTTACTCTCTTTCTCAAATGAAATCTTGCTTTAATGGCTTTCAGGTAGTTACAGCATCTCATGGTGTATAAATGATAGAAAGCAGAGAAATGCTCATCATTATCAAGTGATATGTGATAACTTTTTGGGGGAGGAAGTTTCACTGATTGGAGAGTTTTCCTTAGGGCTGAAATACAGTAACATAAATAGGATGGTTACTGGATTGCGTTGAATTAAGGACCGTGATTTAAAGAAAAGTGATACAGTTTGAGATTTTTTATTTTATTTTTTTTTTTATTTACTGGGTTTAATTGGACCTTTGTGCCAGATCAGTCACTATCACAATAGTATCTGAGAGGCCACTGGGGCTGTACGTTACTAGGCCCGATACAGGACCCAAGCAGATTCCTCTGTGGAGTACGAGGTTGTGCATAGAGTGTTTGACTGCAGAGCTCCCAGAAGGCTTCTGGACTGCTCTCCTGGTTTGGAAGTGGGGGGCTTGGGATCTATCAGGGCAAGTTGTCTCAGGCTCCCACAATCACGGCTGTATGCTCTGCCTGTCTGGAGGCAGAATGGCTGTGTTTGCAAAACTGATAGCTTAAGTTAGGGTAGCCTCGGCGCAGGGCCTCTTAAGGCCTTCATTTGTGTCATAGTTAATTTGTTTACAGGTTGAATAATCTGCGCATGAATGATTGAAAAATAATAATAAAAAAAAAACCAAACCCAAACACACCAGTAGAAGGAATAGATTTTCTTATTCCTCTCTAATAGAGGTAAAACTCCAGAGAGGAAAAAAGGTGTAATCCTCAAGCAGGCTTCCCTAATTGAATCATGGTTAACCATCGCTTCACTGAGCGACTAGCCCTCAATAGAGATCTTTGGGGTGGGAAAGAGCTAGGAAGAAGATAGGAAGGAATGATGAACTGCTCAACACACTTGTTGATTCCTGCTGCTGCTATTAAAGGCCATAATTTAGATGGAACTCCAGTTTCCAAAGCACTTCAGGCTCTGCTGTTCAGCTGCTGAATGTTGGCTCATTAGTATGATGCAACCATAAAATAGATCACAAATTGTTTTCTTGAGAAAAGTGTTTTTAATGTATCTTTATGTTATAAGACCGGAGAACTGTGTCTTCTGAAGAAATACCTGAGTTTCTGGAAATCCAGGAGGTCTGTTAGAATTTAGTGGAAGTTGTTGGTTCTTGAAATGATGGGGCTGTTATTCTGCTTCAGCCTAAACCTCTTAATATTTATCATTGCAGCCTATTCAAATAATCAACAGCACTATTGAGATGGTAAAACCAGGGAAGCTTCCCAGTGGCAAGACAGAAATTCCATTTGAATTTCCGTTACATATGAAGGGGAACAAAGTTCTGTATGAGACATATCATGGTGTCTTTGTTAATATTCAGGTAAGGCAGTCATATCTGTAGAGAAGATCTGAACAAAGATTTTGTTAGCATGGTAGACAACCAATTTCTGCTAATGATACTTAAATATTAAAAACGAAGAATCATTCTGATATTTCTAAGTGAAATGTCATGAAATAGTGGTGGGTTTGATCAACCTTGATCAACTTAGTGGAAACCATAGTCTGTAATGGGGAAAGAGATATGTAGCCTGGTCTTGTTCTTGCCCACATGTTCAGGTTATGTGGAGAGAGACACCACAAGCTGGAAGTGATGAAGCTTGGTCCCTTAGTTGGAGCGTGCCTGGTTTTGCCAGTTCCTCACCTGTAAGCAGGAATTGAAACAAAAAACCCAAAATGCCACCCACATTTCCAGTCTTGTAAGGACGTAGAAAGGCTCTAAGTGCTGAAGTGTGTGATTACCATGAAAACCAAGGTAGTACTGTTTTCAGTCCCTAGTTCATGGCTCCCTTTTTAGGGGAGAAGGGGGAAGAAATAGGCAGCAAGTTTTTGAAGAGTGAACTGCAAAATTATCCTTGTCACCTGATGCCTGACTACTGCACAGTGCTGCTTTTAGGTGCAGCTATATAGTTAGACAGTTCCCTGCTAAAAATGCTTACATCTAATTGTAAAATTCATTATAAGACTGAATTAAAAATTAGACTGGTGAATATATCTTATTGATAATTATTTATCCAAAGCATGGTGAAAAGTGGTAGCATGATCCCTCCTAACTGAATAGAAGCCATACTGAAGCCATATGAAAATACTACTCTGTCATGATCCCTTAATTTCACAGGTTGTTACATAACACAGAAGATACAGAAAACATTTGCAAGTGACTCTGGGGCTGTAAACACAAAGAAAAATCATCTTTCATTTGGAGGCATCCAAAATCAGTGTATATCTCTTATGTCCTTCCCGTCTCTCCATCACAGGTGTATACATTGCCTACTAATCTGTTGTCAGTGATGCCTTCAATATTAGTGACAGTAGCGTCCTGCACATATGCAATAAAAAGATGACAAGTTAAGAGAGAGGGAGGAAATCTTAACTGAGGTTCTCTTCTTCTCTGCCATCCTGTTCTCGCCAGTATACCCTGCGATGTGATATGCGACGATCTCTGCTGGCAAAAGACCTAACGAAGACTTGTGAATTCATTGTCCACTCACTGGTAAGTGCAGTCTGTACAAACTTGATAAAGTGAGATTGATTTTTTTTTTCCCCACTGTAAATTACTTTTGGCAGTAAAGTTAGAAAACAAAATAAAGCTGTGTAATTTGTTACAGCAATACACAGGATGGGTATGAGGAATGGAAGCTATGCTCAAAAAATAAATAATAAAAAATGCAAAAGAGCTAGGATGCAAGTTGCTTCTGATTAGAGGAACACATCTCTTGATTCATTTAGTGAAAATGATGCGAAGAGGGTTTAGATTATGAGATGGTTTTATAGTGCCCTGGGTCTACTCTCTTATTTATCCTTTCATTTCTGAAACAATGGTGTGGTTAGATAAATGCTAAGGTGTTCTTCTAAGCGCCGTTCTCCAGGCACCCACAATGTCTGTTCTAGAAATGGTTGGTGAGATTTTATTGGTGATGAGAAAATACCTGATTTCTGTATTACGGCTAATTATGATTTAGAGCTCTGACTCAAAGTATCAAGGTTGGGACTGCATCGAGTTGTCAGCTTAATTGTCTTGGCTATTAAGTAAGCCCATGGCTGGCAATATTCTACCTTAACAAATACGCTATCTTAACAAATACCGACATCCTGGGCACAGTCACATGGAGACAGCCTTCCTCCCATGGAGATAGCGCTGTGGGATGAGATGTGACTGGCTCACAAGAAATGCTTTGCTGCTTGTTGTTTGAAGTCCCTGTATCAGGCTGGGTTTTAGTTTATAATGACCTGTACGCACGTCCAGAGCATCTGATTTCAGGACAACTGTGCAGGCCCAAGGAAGTGTATCTTTTTCCACCCACAACTTGCTAGAACATACCGTTTGTATCATTCCTTTGAACTCTAGCAGGACAGTAAAGTATTAGGCTCTTCTGTCTGTCATATGAATAATGGTGAGAAGATATTATTTTAGTTCTTTAGTACCTTTTTAAAAGATTTAGCTAGGTGCCATGAAGAGAAGTCGTCTTTTTTTGGTTTTGGGTACAATTTCATTATTTTCTAAAATATATTATGCTACTTTGTATTGGTCCATTATTACATTATAAGTAAGCCACACTTGTCAAAATAGTGAACAAATTACATATTATGCAGTTTCCTGGTTTTATTTCTTGTTCCCACTGCAGTACTTCTTAGATCACAAATCATGAGTCTCTCAGTCAGGGTGAATTAATCAGGTTTTACTGAACATATAATTCTCACTGTCAGTGCTCAATGTACCATTTCCCCTAACCTTATTCTTTGCCAGAATTTGTCATTTATGGTAAAATACAGTCAGTCTTGTGCTAATATCTTCCATCTTGCAGCTGGGCTGCGGGAGTTATTTTGCATTCTTAAGTAGTGAGGGTAGATGTGAATTAAAAGCTCAAGTTAAGCCCTTTGATGGTGTGCTCTGCCAGCTCCCAGTTCCATACGATGGTTTTTTTTTTCTTTTCAGTGTTGTGTAGAGCTTATGCCAAAAACTTAAAAATGGGGAGCTTGCTGTGGTTTATTGCAAAGGCAAACACAAACCAACCAAAAATTTACACAGCTCTGTATTCTATAATTCAGACCTGTGATGCATTGTGACTTGTATTTAGCCAATACCGTAATGTAATTTAATAACAAAGGCAGGAAATCTCAGGGGGTTTATTACATAGATGCATACTTTCAGTATGAAGACAATCCTCAAAACTAACACATCCAGCAGTTGTCTTTTGTAACAGTTTCTCTGAGTTTTGTAAATCACAGTTTACAGTTTAACTCTTTCCTTACTTGTAGTCACAGAAAGGGAAACTGACGCCAAGCCCAGTAGACTTCACAATTACTCCTGAAACTTTGCAAAATGTTAAAGAGGTAAGGGTTTTCTTATTGTATTGCTTTAAACTTCATGTTTGTGTGATTCTGAATGAGAATGAGAGAGAGAGGATTAAATGTGCCCTGAAGATTTATTTTTCTCCTTTTTTCCCCTCCCCTTCTCTTTCTCCTCTTTTTATTTTTGTAAGCAATGAACTGATTCTAATTCTGGTGGTGGTGACTAACGTGAGGTAGAACTTTGTTCAGAATGGTTAGTTTTATAATTTTTATCAGTGAAAGATGGCAGTGAAGAAAAGGAAGACATACTATACCATATATAGCCAGGATAATTTTAAAAATGCCTGTTTTGACTCTGTTATGCCTTTTTTTTACAGCCCCACGTGACTTTGGGAACCCTGTATGAACAGTTGTAGCCATCTTGGTCGTTTAGCTTTCCAGACACTGGTTTATTTGTCCACTGAAACCTGTGTTCTGTTTTTCCAGACTTTTCTGATGTGCTTTTTGTTAACAAGACTAGCTTTAGGGCTTCCTTTCTGCATCCCTGATTTATCTTTTATTGCTTAGTTGCAGACTTCTGGATTTCAACTTAGCATTCCAGTTGTTTCTTGAAACAGGCTTCTTAATCAGGTGTTCAGTTGTTTCATTCTGCTGTTAACTTTATTCTACACAGTCACAGAATCACTGTCATCAGAAGGAAGCTGAAGTTTGGTTATTCCAGCCCATATGCTCAGAGCAGGGTTATCTAGAGTAGGTGGCTCAGGGCTATGGGTAGTCAAGTTTTCAACATCTCAAAGGATGGAGACTTGCAACCACTTAGCAATGGTAGTGTTTGACTACCCTAACAGGATTAAAATAAATAAATAAAATTATTTCCTTACCCCCTAGTTTCTTGTCTTCTCACTAGACACCACTGACTCCGTAGTTTTTGCCCCTTCCCATCAGATGGGAAGATCTGCCTGAGCCATCTGTGCTGCAGGGTGAATAGTCCCAACTGTCAGCCTTTTTGTGTATGTCACATATTCTTAGCCACCTTTGCAGCCAAATCCAGCAAAGGCTGGACTTGCTTCAGTAGGTCTGTGTTTCTTGTACTGGGAAGTCCTGAATTGGACACACTGTCCCCAGTTTTGTCCTATCAGTGCTGAAGAGATGGCAAGGATCACCTCTGTCAACCTGTTGGCAACACTTTCTCATACAGCTCAGGATGCCATAGGCCCATTTGTCCAGCCTGTTGAGATCCCTGCAGAGGGCAGTGCGACTGTGTGGCTCACCAACCACTCCTTCCAACTTTGTGTTATCGGGAGGCTTGCTGAGGATGCATGCTGTCCCATCATCCAAGCTGTCATCGGAGACATGAAGTAATAGTCTCCACTGTTGACCCCAGTCACCGGTGTACACCCATAGTGACTGGCCTTCAGTTGGAATTCATGTTACTGGTCACAAACGTTTGAATCCAGCGGTTCAGGCTGTTCCCAGTCCACCTCTGTGTCTAATCCATACATGTAGTCTGTACTCCCATCAGTTTGTCAGTGAGGTTGTTAGGAGGAACAGTATAAAAAACAGTGCAAAAGCCAACGTAAACCGTATCCACAGCTCTCTGCTTGTCCTCCAAGCTGGTCATTTATTCATAGAAGGCAATCAGGTTGGTTAAGCATGATTTAGTTTTCATAAATCCATGCTGAGGGCTTCAAATTACTTTCTCGTGGTCTATGTTCAGAAATGGCTTCTGGGTTATTTGCTTCATTGCTTTCCAAGGGATTGAAGCAAAGCCGGTGAGCGTGTCATGCCTCGGATCTTCCTCCGTGGAGATGAGAGACATTTGCTGTCTGTAATTCCTCAGGAGCCGCCTTTGTCCATGACAGCCTTTCAAAGGTAATAAAGATTGGCCTGATGGTGGCATGGGTCGTCTTCCTTGGCACTTGTGGCTATATCCCATCAGGTCCCATGGATGTGTACATCCAAGCTGTGCAAATATTCTCTAACCCCTCCTCTACCAAGGATAACTCTTCCTTGCTCCAGCCTTTCCCTCTGGTTGCAGGGCCCTGGGATTCCTGAAGGCAAATTTTGTTGAGCTAGGGCCAAGGCAGAGAAGACATTTAGTACCTCTGTCTCTGATTCAGTCTTTGGTCACTAGGTCCCATGTCACATTCAGTAGCAGACTGACATTTGCCTTTGTCTTACTTTGCAGCTGGTAGACTTGTAGATACCCCCTTTTGTTGCCCTTTTGATTTAACTCCACATGGTCTTTGGCTTACCCAATCCCATCCCTGCACATTTGTTCTTCCTGGGTCACTTGACTGTACTTCCACCTTTTGTATGCTTCTCTCTATGGTTTTGTCAGTAGCATCTTGCTCATCCATGCAGGTGTCTTCCTACCTCTGCTTGACTTTCTGCATGTTGGAATAGACTGTTCTTGAGTGTGGAGGAGGTGATTCTACAAAACCAACCTGCTGTCATGGCTGAACTTCTAAATCCAGCTGAGTTAGAATCTCCTGTCCCTGGAGATTGTTGCCCACTGAGAGTGTGTGTTTTTCCAAACACAAGGGTATGCCAACTGTTCTCGGTGGTAAAACTACTTCTGAGGTTATCGCTGAAATACCGAGCTCTCTGCTCTTCCTGTGAGCCATGTTTCCGTACACGTTATTTTCTGTTTCTTCTTTCTCCTCTGTATCTTGATACTCTACTGGTTGTCTTAGCAAAGACTCAGCGGTGTATGGCACGAGAAAGCCTTGTCCGTTAAAAGCACTTTCTTAAGTTTAATAGCAGACCCTGTGCCTTGATCCACGTCAAGTACATAACCACAGAAGTGGGTTCTAAAATGTCTGACACCTCTGATCTAGCAGATGTAGCAGGTATTTAACTGTGGAGCCATCTACAGAATAGTATGGAATGCATATGGTAGTTTGGTAGCCTTATTTTTTTTTCTCTGCTTGTTTGGAGCTTGTGACCAAACTATAATTTGTAGTAGACTACTAGGAAACTGCTAAGGGGTCTTGCAGTAGCCGGACACAACACAAGGCACTTAGATGAAAAAACAGGATAGAGCTGCTCGTACATTGTTGGCCCTCATTTCTGAGGGATTATGAAACAGAGTGCAAATGAGAGGCCCCATGAGAGAAGACCTAACTAGAATTAAAGTATGAAGAGTGCTAACAATAGTGAGGCTTTAGGAGAAATAGACCTTAAAAAACCCTCACCAAGTCTCATAGACTAGGATCATAGAAAATAACCTTGTGTTCTTGTTCCACACGTTCCTTTTATCTCTGTCTCTGAGGTTCCTGGCCACTGCAGTTGAGGGGATAGCTGTGTGATGTCCCTGTGAAGCAGGGAAGTAGGACTGTGTTTACTAGTGGTGGTGATGAAAGGAACCTGCTAGGGATCATATAATAAAAAGGCAGTCTACCACTTGACTATTAGGACTCAATGTTTCATAGAATGGTTTTGTCAGACATGTAACTCGTGGTATTTAAGTTGGGAGAAAAGACCCAAGTGAGGTCACCTCTGCTAAACACATGAAAACTCTTCTCTCTCTTTCCCACAAAGTTTTGAACAGAACAGCTACATTCTGCAGCAGCATTGGGTATCTGAAACAGTCCAACAGGTGGTTGGAAGGTAACATCAGGCTAACATCAAAGGTGTCACTAGCAACAAATGAAGGAGGGAAGAGAAGAGTAAGGCTTGCAAATGGAGGGGAAGGTTAGAGCAGGATGCTTGAGGAGTTTGAAGAAAATTGGATGCTGCAGGTAGGAGCTGAAGATGTGGGTAGCAAATGTGACTGTTTCGTTATGGCTTCTGCCAGAACTTGTGTGGTAACTGGAGCTTCTGGCGTACGAGTTTCTACTGCTGGTGGAGAATATCTGCAGTGCCTAAAAAAATAAAAGGGAGGGGAGCAGAGTGAGCAAACCCCCACTTTGATCCTTCATGGAAACTGATTTATAGACTGTCACCCTCGATCAGTTATTCCTACTGCTCCTTCCTTAACAGCTAGTGTGTTTCCTACTTTTGAGGACACTCAAAACTTTAAGTGTGATTCTGTGTTCAAATTGAGCTCTTTTTAAATTGTCCTTAATCTGCATCTCAGTATGTAAGCAGTATGTTACATCTTCCATTCAAGGAAGACTTTTAAATGCCTGTCTGCCTTCTCCATGGTAGTGGCCACAAGACAGAATTGTTAGAAGGTGAGAACGTTGCTGAAACCACGGACTGTGGTTCCGTAATGGAATCTGTAATGGAATGGGGCCAGAACACAGCTGTGGAGAGCACTGCCAGCTGACTTCACCTGCCCATCCTGTTAGTTCCTGCAGCCTACCTCCTTCACTGTGTGGTTCCCAACTTCTGGAATAATTGCAGTAGCCAAGTTTTACCACTTCATCCCAGGACAAACGCTCCCGTGGATGGAACAAGTAGGGTGATGCCTGTCAAGGGGGAGGGGGTAGTAAGAGATATCTTAATGCATCTGCGTAAGGGTGCTTATTTAAAGAGTTAGATTATTTGTATGAAGCATTTCTGAACTTTTGAGTTCTTAACTTTGAAATTTTGGGGGCATTTCCTACATATTTTTACAGAATCAAACAGATTTTGATAACTCTTTCTGTAAGGTATTTTTTCCTTAGTCTGCTCTCACAATTGCGTTTCCTCTTTTTTTTCCCCTTCCCCTCCCTCTCCCTGTTCAATCCTTGCAGAGAGCTTCACTTCCAAAATTTCTCATCAGGGGGCATCTCAGTTCTACAAACTGTGTCATCACACAGCCTCTAACAGGGGAGCTGGTAGTGGAGAATGCAGAGGCTGCAGTCAAGAGTATTGAGCTGCAGTTGGTGCGTGTGGAAACCTGTGGTAAGTTTTTCTGCAGGTGGATGTGTGTAGACTAGACCGAGTAACTACCATGTGCGCTCTTTCAGCTTCAACGAGGAAGGTTGTCAGTAGCCATTTAATGAAAAAGACCTGCAAAAGATTGTTTTCAAACAGTCCAAGCATGAGTTTTAATAATCTCCCTGATCCTTAACTGGAGTGCTAATGTGAAAACCTGTGGGTCAAAGGACAAAATGTTTTGCTGGCACATGTCCCCCTCCCAGCCATGGTGTATCGTTGCTCTACGGTGTAGCCCCTGCTCTCTCTCTCCCTCTCTCTTCTCACTCTGAACTTCTCACTTTCACCAGGGTGTGCGGAAGGTTACGCCAGAGATGCCACAGAGATCCAGAACATTCAGATTGCTGATGGGGATGTCTGCAGGGGTCTCCCAATTCCTATATACATGGTGTTTCCCAGGCTCTTTACCTGCCCTACCCTGGAAACTACGAACTTCAAAGTTGGTAAGTGTGTAGGACTTTTATGCTGCGTTGGCATCTTCCATCTGAGATGTGTTTCTAGTTTCCCTTTAGCTTCTGACAGGTAATGGGATAAATCGCTGACAGCACTGCAAGAAAAAACAAGGACATCATCCATCTGTCTCCCTGTAGAGGTTTCTTGAGCAGGATTGTAGAACTTTTTGAGAGAGCAGGAGAGGGAGAACTTCTGTAGAGCAGAAGTGAAGAACTTTTTCACCGTGAGGGCAGCAGAGCACTGGGACAGGCTGCCCAGAGCGGTTGTGGAGTCTTTTTCTCTAGAGATGTTCAAGACCAATCTGGACACGTTCCTGTGTGATCTAATCTAGGTGATCCTGCTCAGGCAGGGGGATTGGACTAGATGATCTTTCGAGGTCCCTTCCAACTCCTAACATTCTGTGAGTCTGGTCTGCTGTATTTCATACAGACAAATACAGCCCAAATACTTGTAACTAAAAACAGTTGCACAACTGTTAAGCTTCTTCTAATAGAGTGATACGGTAAAGGGACAGGAGCAGCAGTGTAATGGTGGGGATCATTTGTTTTCTGCCAGAAAGTGGTGTGATTAAGCTAAAGTGCCAAGATGACCCCTTCTTTTCATCACCAGTGAGAAACCCTTTCCTCTCTGTTTTGCTTCCTGTTCTCCTGCTGCACAGACTTAGAAGTTAGGTTAGGCTGTACATGACTTTGCTTTTGATCTACACCAGCTGCTTCTTCCTGCATTTTGTTGCCAAAACCCAGCATTTTCTTTAACAAACACCTGAAATCTAGGAATTTCCTCCCTTGTTCAAATAATTACTGCAGAAATTCTCTTTTCTAGGATGGTCTTTCTTTCCTCTGTCCTGCTGGAATCTGCTGGCTCTTAGTTTTGTTTTTTCTTGTATTGTATCAGATTAAAGCTACAAGACTGTGCCTTTAGGATCCTTCCCAACTGAAGCTCCTCTTATTTTTCTGCTGTACATCTTGGACAGATTTCACAGAATTGCAGGGGTTAGAAGGGACCTCGAAAGATCATCCAGTCCAACCCCCCTGCCTGAGCAGGATCACATAGATTCAATCACACAGGAACGTGTTCGGATTGGTCTTTAATGTCTCCAGAGAAGGAGACTCCACAACCTCTATGGGCAGCCTGTTCCAGTGCTCTGCCACCCTCTCAGTATGAAGGTTTTTTTGTCTATCGGTATGGAACTTCCTGTACTCCAACTTGTGGCCATAAAGATGTGCACAAGCACTTGGTCAGCCTTGTCTACATCATTTTTTCTGTTCCCCCGAGAGAATTTTTGTACCTGATGAGTGCAGCGATTTTATCTTTCCCCCCACCCCCCCAAAATAATCTTTGCTCTCTTGTGTCATCAAACAGCAATTTCCAGTGGTGAATGGCTACTCTTAGTGTAGTATCTACTTTTATTTATAAGAAGGGCCTTAATGTGGTTGTGAAGATTCTAAAAAAGGACAGTTATTTTCTAGTTATTTTGATTTCTGGTTCCCTTCATTTATTAACTCTACCTGACTCTGTATTCTGGCTCCATTTAGGCTTGATTATAGGTCTGACACCAGTTTTGGTTTTGAACAGCAGAATATCTGAAGAGTAGACATTTTTCTTTTGAAAACTTCCATAGTCTGTGGGTGTACTGTCTTCTGGTGAGGACTTTCAGGGGGCCACACACAATGCAGGAGTCTTAGGCCGCATCACTCTTCCGCTTCCACACTTCTAAACAGAGCTAACTGGGGCGAGGTGTCTTTCCCCAGACGCTCCAGTTGGAGGTGTCTGAGCCCTGCCTGTAGTCTGGCAGACTGTGTGCCACAGCCCTTGAGATACAGAAATGAGTCCAGAGGAATCCCAGAGGTTGGAATGAGCCACAGCTCTCTGGGAACAGCCCATGGTCTGAGCTGAGGTTGTGCCTGGACTGCCGCGTTCATCCCTGCCAAGGGAAAATCCAGGGTGGCGAAGCGGTTTGGAAGAGCCCTGTGTCGGGGCGCAGGAGCTGCCTGCCCCTCAGCCTGGCACTGGGTTCAGATTCATACCCGGCTTCTGATTTTCTTACTTCCCCCCTTCTTCCAGAGTTTGAAGTTAACATTGTTGTCCTTCTGCATGATGATCATCTCATCACAGAGAACTTCCCGCTGAAGCTCTGCAGGATGTAAATAGCCAGAAGAGAACCTTTGAAGGATTTGCTGAAAAAGGACCAAGTTCTTAAGAGGGCAAGTGAACTGTTCCCCATGTCTGGGACTGGAAACACATCGCTTCCTTCTTCCTGCTGGTAGGTCTTGTGCTTTCAGTTCTCTCTCAAGCTCGGTAAGGCTCTGCCTGCCTTGCAGCACCCTGTGTGGATGGATGGATGGATGGATCCCGACAGCCTCGTCGGGCAGCTTACGGACCTCAACAACTTTATTCTCTGACAAATCCTGAAGAAATCATTCTGTAAATTTCTGCAAGTTGTAGAAATATGTAACGAGTTTCCCTCCCCCTGCTTTCATTTTGTAATCCTTGTTTCCAAGTCCTTTCAAGACTTAAGCCCAGTAACACACGGTGTATGTATGTACCGGGAGGAGGGTGCGGGACTTGTGACATAAAACTGAATGGTGTCTTTGAAGGTAAAATAAACGGTGCTGCAACAACGCAGGGCGGCAGTGTGGGATCGGTGTCACAAGATGAAGGTGAAGCCCTGTGAAATGAGTGATGATGTAAAATAACACCAAGTGTATTTTGTCAGATTGAGTGTTTTTTCCTTGGACTTTTCCCTGGGTTAGAAAAAACCTGCCCCTGCTTTGTCTTTGTGTAGTGCTGGAAAAGACCAGTCAGGTTTCTTTAGTTGGAGAGCGTATGAACTCCTGGCCCTACTCCATCTTCCCCGAGACTCTCATGGTCCAGTTGTGTTGTGGGAAAAACAAGTCTGTCCCGGGACAGACAGACAGACAGCACTGAATTGCTCCTGGTGAGAGGCTGGGTTGAAACTAATACCCCATGGCAACCTGTGCCCCTAAGACTGTGACTTGGCATGGTCAGTCATGTAATGACAAGGGGACGAGTGCTTTTCAGTTAGCTGGGTTAATAGTGGCACTTGTTCAACTTAACTCGTATTTCCCTGGCATTCCCATTTATACTTAATTTACCCTAAGCTGTTTGTAGCTACACCTCGTAGGGAGCCGTCCGGGAAAACTACTTGAGCAAGAAGTAACCTTTCCCGCACAACCCTGCTGTAGGTGTCGGTTTGTTTCGTGCCCATGGTGCCATCCATCTGCCTGCCCTGCCGCCACCCCCAGAGAGTGGCAGCCACAGCCCATGCTAAAAACGACAGCTTGCCCGGACAGAATTAAGAGAACCACCAAAACCCAGTTCCTCTGAGCTTGATCTTCCAGCACTGCCAACCAGGACAGTGTCATTCCAGGCCCTGGGTCATCTGTACTTCAGGAACAAACATCTGAAATGCTTATTTCAGGAAAAAAAGGAAAAGAAAGAAGGCTATTTCCTTTGCCAAGATCAAGGCATTGGGAAAGTCCCTCTTCCCACTCTTCGTGACGTTTTGAGTGCCACCTGCTGCTCAAAGAGGAGCGCCGTCATCTCCCCACTTCACAAGCGCATCCATCTATTAATGTCTGCTCCCGGCAGGGGCGTGGCTCCGGGCAGCCTGGCAAGGGGGCGAGATTGCTGCCAGCCTTCCAGCTGGTGGCAGTCAGGGGCAAGGAACACTGATCAACATCTATCCTGCTGCTGTAGCAACATGGATGTGTTGGAGGTAAAGAACTGAGATGGGCTGATACCTGCCCTTGTTTGTTAAATACCAGTTTGGTTTCCTCAGCCAGCTTGCCCTCATCACTTCAAGGCAGAAGACGCTGCCAGTGGCAGCTGTCTGTACACCTCTTGCTCTCTGAGGGCCAAGGCCAGAGGCAGCTTTTCACAAAAGCAAAGTCGATGATACCTGGATGTGAGAAGATTGGGAGAGGGGATGGGGGTGAAGTGCTGTGCTGCTCCACATAACATCACTAACTGTCACAGCATGGTCTGGGTTGGAAGAGACCCCAAGGATCATCAAGTTCCACCCCCCTGCCACAGGCAGAGCCACCAACCTCCAGGCCTGCATCTATCAAGGTTGCCCAAGGCCCCATCCAACCTGGCCTTGAACACCTCCAGGGTTGGGACATCCACCACCTCTCTGGGTAGCCTGTGCCAGCACCTCACCCCTCTCTGTGTGAAGAACTTCCCCTGATATCAAACGTAAACTTTCCCTCCTCTAGCTTAAACCCATACCCCTTGTCCTACCACTACCTACCCTTGTAAAAATCCGATTTCCCTCCTGTCTATATGCTCCCTTTAAGTACTGGAAGGCTGCAGTGAGGTTTCCCTGCAGCCTTCTCTTCTCCAGGCTGAACAAGCCCAGCTCCCTCAGCCTGTCCTCATAGGGGAGGTGCTCCAGCCCCCTGATCCTCTTCATGGCCTCCTCTGAACCCTGAAGGCCCTCTTTGCAATCTCGGATCACGCGGACTTCCCAAAAATACCAGACAAGAGCACCACGTCACTGTAGCAGTAATTTTATTTTTGATGCAAGTACTGATAAAGCTGTTCTGTGGTTAACTGGTACATTAAAACTTCACCTGGAGGATACAGACTGAGCTGGGGAAACAACTGAGCCACAGGATCAGGCAACTTGGTCTGGTACAATCCACGTACTAGCATTTGTATCCCAGTCGCAGCCACACTGCTGGCAGCACGGGGACGCTGCACACACTGTCCCTACTCTCTGGGCACACCCAGATCAAGGTCACAGTGCTGAAGGGTCCCTGGCAGGCCCAGACTGTTCACTAGAGGAGCAGCTTTGAGCTGGCTGCGTTCTGTACCTTGCTGCACTGTTTGGTCACAAGCCAAAGTCTCTGATTCTGGTTCTGACGGGTCAGCTCTGCAACGAGGGCAATACAAACTGTAGTTTAGGGTGAGAGAACTGAGCCCTGGTATTCCAACCCCACAACACACAAACAGAAAGCAGCATGTGAATCCTTCAGAGCTGTAGCTTCAGATTATTATTAAAAGTAGATATTTGATTTGCTACGGAGCTATGTACAGAGGAAGGGAGTGTCCTGGCTGTTCTAAATCCTGCTCATCTGTTCAGATCACCTACGTGATTGATGTATATATTTTCGGTGTAGCGTAAGCTCTGAAGGAAACCCCTCTATTCACAGGGATTACACACCAGCCTTTGAGAAAATCTATGAACATCCCTTGGCCAAATCCCCTACACGTGTGTGCTGCTGAGCTGCATCTTACTGCAGCTTAATGCCAGGTATCAAGTTCTGAATGTGCCCAGGTTGTCCTACCACTTCCAACAGAACCAGGGTTCCACCTCTTTTTCAGGTGTCATGTTTCTGTTCCTTCCGGAAGTCCTTACTCTGCAGTCACTTGGCATCTTACATGATGTATTCAAATGACAGAGGGTTTAGGTGTGTTTGTTCCAGGCAGGAAGCTTAGGGAAGGCCTCAGGTAACAAAACGTGGGTACGGCAGATGGGGCAGGTACTCGAATGCTGCTTCAACCATGTTTTAATGCACTGCAACAACACAGAGACAATGTTGAGGACACGAAGTCTGGCGGAAAACGTTCAGTTAAAGCATGTCAGCAACTGCCACAGGTAAAGCAATTCACCACGTTCTGTGTTACTGAGACTTGCAGTTAGAAACAGTTCTGAGCTCTGCTGAGTAGCTGACACTCACACCTATTTCGCAGAAAGAAGTCACCAGTAAAACCACCAAGTAGTGGGAAAGGTCAGGGACAGAAGAATCACAGTATTCTCTGTCTCTTGCTACATGAAGTTGAGCATGCAACTGCCATGGGAAATGCCAGGCCTAGTGACACAAGGATGCCGCAAACACATCTGGGACTCAAGGGCCACGTTTCTTCTCTGAAGAATAAGCTTAAATTCACTCCGAACTGCCATTTTACTTAATAGCCTAGAGCTGGAAGCTTCCTGGCACACTAAGACTGTACATACAGCAAGTCCTGGCATACACAGTGTGTAAAAACCGCACGCAGTTCTCTAAGCACTGAAGGGGAGGGAGGGATATTTCTAGGAAGGGAACAGGGGTGCCACTGAAGAGTTCCTAAACATTTGGATCTAAGCTCTAGAACCAAGACTCCTTACCTCGTGGTGGAAGTGATGGCCACATTCTAGTTCATACAAGTCTCGGCTTAGCTCATCATGACATATTGCGCAAGGATCATCACTGGAGGCCTGCAGATAAACAGTTACTTGAAAACTTGCAGCAATTAACCAGCAAATTCCAAGTAGTTAATACACTCTTTAACCAAGCACAGTTAAGCTTTTGTATAGAAGGTGACCAAGTCAGTCACTCCTGGCTATAGCAGTACATTGTGCACAGCGACACTGGGATGATTCCCTGTCTCGCAGGAAGTACATGACAACTGATTTGCGTCGAGGCGGCAGGGCCCTTACCATGTAGTCTGATTTTTTCCACTTTGATTTAGGTGTTGCTCCAACATTTTCCCAGGGCTGGAGATTCATCCGAGATGGATTTTTACTGGAAGCGTTTTTGTGAGTCCTGGGTGGGCCAGGCGCAGTTTCTTCTGCAGGTACTTCCCAACCCCGAGTTCCAGTCTGCACGGGTGAAGCAGGGGATGCGGATGTCAGAGGTCTCCCTGTTGAAGCTGGCGCCTAGACAGGTATTGCAAAACGATTTTGAGCAAGTCCCTATTCCAGAGTTTATCAGGGAAGGGAAGCTGCATCCTCCTCCATTTCCTCTGTCAGGGATGCACAGCAGAGGAGGCAGCAGCTCCACACACACCACGTACCTTATTTTGCTGGTCCAGAATGAGTTCTGTCACTCGGCTTACACTCTCATCCAAGCTCAAACCTGACCACAAATTCCCAGTTCTTCGTTGCACCTCTTTTATGAAGCTAACAAAGTCTGAACTGAAGGGGGAAAGAGAAAGACACACTGAGTGGCAATACTACAGCTGTTACCAGCATGGTCACAGCACTGGAGAAACCTCTGACTGTCACCTTTGAGTCAAAGCACTACAGCCTCTAAAGACACCAGCTTCAGCTTCCAGTACCTCCCAGTAAACTGGGATCCAGCTACCTGCGTTGTGAAAAACCCCAATAGCAATGCTGGTGGTTCTACCTGGAAAGAGCTCAAGACACCCAAGGTGAACACTGGAGGTCCATTCCCTTGGGGAACGTCCCCCTGAGCAGGAGGAACAACTAATACCCTTCTCCTGAAACAAGCCACCTACTAGGAAATCAATTCTTTTTGTCCTTTATTAGAGGGTGTTCAGAACTCGTTACCCAGCACTAACACTGCACATGTGAAAAACACCGACCTGCTGTAGTCCGGGAATAAACTCTGCAGATGCACAATAATGTTTCCAAATGCTTTCGGAAGCGTTTTGTTGTTTGGAAGTCCTGAAGGCCTTGGTTGTAGAGCAGAGTCACCGTGGTGGTTCTGGTTTGGCTGGTCATTCTGAACACTGCTTCCAGAAATCCCCAATGGGCACGCTGCCGAAACTTTATCAGCATACGATCCTTTCAGAGGCATGGAATGTGTTTTCACTGATCTAACACCTGCAGAACAAGCCGTAGAATTCACATGCGCTGGCTTAACTCCTGCCTGTGAATTATGTGAAGCATGTGTTGGACCTGGATCTTCAGAACTGGAAAACGCAGGAAGTAAATTAGGGTGTGCAGATGCAGAGGAGCACATGACAATGGCTGGATCACTGATGACATGTCTGCCGTGTTTTGCCTGGGAAATCAGAGAGTTTATGGGAAAAAGCATTAAATAGAACAGAACACACAAGCTATGACACATCTGGTCACGCTGCAGAACCTACTTAAGATGTGGTCAGTTTATCTGACTTTGCCTCACCTAGATAAAACACGGCACAGTGGTGCTCGTTACCGGGTCCTGCACGCAGACCCACCCCATCCCAACAGGGCTGCGCTGGGCAGCACAACCGCTAACTGCTCCTTGAACAGAGCCCCATGTTGCACAGGAACCGCTGGGCAGCCGTGAGCTGGACAGAAGTACAGCTTGAAGCTGGGGGCAGAAACAGAACTGCCTCAAGTAAGTGTACCAAACACTCTGCTTTAAACAGCTCTACAACCTGTATTTAATCCAGTGGAAGAAGGA
>VXBZ01008656.1:21125-101103 GCA_013399135.1 Heliornis fulica | reverse complement strand
AGAAAGAGAGAAAGAGAGAAAGAGAGAAAGAGAGAAAGAAAGACTTCTTTGTGCACTACTGATAATCATCTGTAAATGGAAAGGACTCCCCAGAATAAGTTTTGTTGTGTGACCCCAGGAGTGGCACTTGCTTCAGAACTGGACTGCTCGAGGAAGGTGGCTTCCTAACACACAATCTCTACATTCCCTCAGTCAAACCTGCTGGTTCTTGTTCTGTGCTCTTTAATTTGCCATTCTTTGAAGCTGTATTTTAGCTTCTCTGTAAAGGTGATACTAATTAATGAACTAATGCAACAGGGAGAAAGAAGTCTTTAGTCAAGCCTTTTTCATTTGGACTCAGTATTTGCCCATGAAGTTCTTTCAAAGCTGAAAGTTACAGGTCTTCTGAAAGGTCACTCCTGTATCACTGAGCTAAAAAACAGGCGCCAAATGCAGAACAAGCAGCTCAAGTCATTCTTCCCCAGCCTGCAAATTGATGGCGACCTAAGGAAGGTAACTAAGTGACCACCATGTTAGTGAGAATTCTCTGCCATTAAGCAGAAAGGAGAGACCTAGAACTAAGTAGAGAAGGCATGTAGGAGAGCCTGAGCATAACCAAGACTTGTGTCAAGTCCAGAAAACCTGTAGTAACAGTCCTCTAAGTATGTACAGCATTAGAGCAGAGCCCCAAATCTCAATTCTACCAAAACCAAACAACAAAAACTGATCTTCTGCAAAACATCTATATAAAGTCACGTGGTGTGTTTGATGAATTCAGAGATTTTATGTTTGTGTGTGCGCGTGCATGTACCATGAGTACTTTATCTTACTGAGTCATTTCCCTCCCCTATTCTGAGAGAGAGACTAAACATTTTCTGCCTTACTCCAAAGTGTCCCCAAGTCCTGGGATTTTTGGATGCCATTTGTCTTCATGACAGGCATCAACTCTGTGCCTGGCTTTGACCTGACCATCACTGAATGGCAGCACGCAGGCTACTTGCACCGCTGCTGCAGAGAGCTTGGCTGTGTCTCGTCACTGCTACGGTACAAATACTGACTCGTCTTGTCTCGGTCCTTGCACCAGGAACAGCCACAGGGTTCAGAAGTCACTGCTATGATTTGAGCAAAGTGTTTGTGGAACTGCTGGCCCATGAGAAAATAGTTTTAGATCCTATTTATCTGGGATGTATTCATTACAGATGCATTTCCATAAATGGCTATACTCCATCTAGTCCATAACAGCTATGGGTGTAGTTGATTTTGGCGTTCTGCTATACATGTTGGTGTCCCTATGGATTCTGGTGCTGCAGGGAAGTCCTAATACCCAAACCCGTTTGTCCTAATGCAGGCAGAAGGTAAAGCATTTTGAAGTTAATTTTAAACAGCTTAAGCCTCTCAGAAGACTTTACTGTGATGAAGTCCCCTGAGAAGCACGTTCGAATCTGCAGGCACCTTTTCCTCTTGAACACAGCCTACAGGTATAGAGGGTCAGATTACTTTGTGTTCAAGGCTCTGTATCAAAGTTCTTTATGTACATGTCTGTTACAGGACATCCAAGCTGATGCAAACTTAAAGAACTTCCAACAAACTGCTACGAAGCGTAGGATACGTACTAAGACACTGGGAGGAGAAGAAAGCTCTGCAGCTTCCACTCTAGTGAGGCAGTTCCGTACACCATTTTTCACCATCTGGATTTTCTCTTCATACTGAGCCTGCAGGAGAAGAACAAGTTATCCTCCACACTGGCATTAGCTGACGCCGTTTAAAAGAATGAGCGAAGTTTTTTGGGAAACCCTTTCCAGTTCTTAAAACTCAGCCCAGACATTTTACATCTTCACTTTTCCCAGGGTCTTCTGCTGCTTTTAAAGAAGGTGCATGGATTTCTAGAGTTCAGAAAATACAAAAGAACCTGTAAATGTGGGATCCAGGTTTAGAACAAGAGTACAAAGGACAGATTTTTGCCTCTGTAAAACTGAAGCTGTTTATTGTAACTGAACTAAAATAATCTAGGACTTAAAACTGGATCGATCTTTTAAAATTAAAATTAAAAAATGCAGTTCAGTATGTGGAGGACAAGCTACTGGTGTTTCTAAAAAAAAAAAAGGAATGCATACTTTTTTTTTAAAGTATTTATACTGTTCTAATTGCCAAAGTTGAACTTCAGGCTTGTTGAGGGAAATCAAGGCTTACCTCTACTTCTTCCAGTTGCTTCTTTAAATTTGAAAGAAACATTTCCCAAGAATCAATCTGTGACTTAAGGTTATGTGCTGCTGAACTCGAGCTGCAAAAGCATTCGAGATCTTCAATTACACTCTAACATTCCCAGTATTTTTGTTTAAGAATGATGGTTTCAGTACAACATTTCCTACCCCTGCCAACTAAATCAGTTAAAGACTTCAAGAGGTTTTAAGTAAAAATTGGGTTATACTGGTACTTAGGTTCTATCCAATCTCAGAAGTGGGCTCCTCAAATGTAAATCAGTATTTTGCAGCTGCCTGAAGGCAGGGAAAGGGACCATGGTATGAAGTTTTTATAAAAAGGTTATACATAAGGGGCTAAATTAGTCCCATGTGAGGAAGAACCCAATGTTGCTGCATGCCCAGCAATTTTGTTTGCCCATTCTCCTATTTGCATTGCAGCCCTTTCCCAGGGATGCTGCTCAGGAATAACTGGAAGGTTACTGGTAGCCTGCTCTTTCCCTGCTAGGAAAGGGTAATAAGGCAAGGAGCTTGCTCCTGGTTCAGGTATCACACATCCTGGTAATTAAAGGCCACAAAGAACTTCAGTTTTCAGGAAAGCAGCATTTAACTAACATGTCTCTACGCATCTTTCAGGCCCTTTGGCAGCAAAACCAACTTGTCTAGTCAAAGGATTGTGATTTAACAGTCAGTACTTTGCAGTTAATAGCCCTGAAGTTTTTGATGCAAACTCTCCATACCTGCTGAATGACTTCAACACTTTGAGATTTGCTTCTGTGTTGGCAACTCTGTTGCTCAGCTTGCATACTTCAGTTTCCTTCCAGTTTCTGAGTACCGATATCTGTAACACAACGTAACTGTAGTAAAAAGAAGTGCAGTGAGAGCACTGCTGTGATAAAACCTCAAACAGATTTTAATAAACATGTGAACCAATAGTTGAATGATAGAGAGTACACCACAGAGTTCTGACAGTGAGGAATGGCTTCTGCAAGGATAAGGTTACAGTCACTTCAACTGATAGTGGAAAGCTTCCATAAATGTTCTGTTTGCAACTTATCATCTATACATGTATAAACACATACACACACACACACACACACACACTCTTAAAGTTATTAAGGTCACCTTTTAAATACTGCGTGGTTGAAGACTAACGAGGACCAAGAATTTCATCTTTTGATGCTCCTGCAGGTAAGACAGCCCTCGAGTCCTTCTTCGAAGCAAGAACTGTTCATGACACTCAGAGCATTTCCAGTATCAAATGTGACTGGTTTTAGAAAGATCTTGCTATTTAGCAGCACTCTCCTCCTCCTTTCAGTGTGTTAAGGGTAGTGATATGCCCAACTTACCGTTGTAAGTCCGGTCACGTTCTGTGCACTGAACTATCATGGCTCAGATTCACAAATACGGAAATATACCTTCCACCAAGCCGCGTTTATTGAACTATCACGGCCATCTTTAAAGAGTTTGGTCACGTCCAACCAAGACTAACACAGCTGGTTTAACGAAAGTCATTTATTTAAGCAACAGACACACAGATTCTTTGGACTGATGGTGATGAATTCACTGTCTATAAGGCACTTGTAGATACAAAAGATTTTAACTAATAACGCGTCATAAAATATATGGCCACTAAAATATAGAATATATAGAATATATAGAATAAGTATTATTCTCTCTAGAGAGAGAAACACTCTAAGAAGATATTTAGCCTAACTAAGTGTCCAGACCTTACCCAAAGACATTCTGATGGGCAGGATGGGGGGAGAGAGGCTCAGCCCATCAGATGGTCCCAGAGATCAGGATGCTATGTGATAGTTTCTTCCCTAACATCCCATCTCCTGTACAATATTTGAACGTTACTTCGTATCTCCAGGGTGGAGCTGGAGTGACTCTAGTCATCCATACCTTTGTTACAACTGGTGTAAAATTTTCTTCTTGCTTGGTGTTTAAATCCACAGACTGACAAAATCCAGAACACACGCTCAGTGAGGAGTGGTCGTACCTTGGAGGCGGGTAGCTTTTGGGGTGGAGGTGTGGTTTTGTATTATAATGACATTATAATGAGCAAAGTTTACTAGCAGACAGCATTCTGTCAAATTTATGACAAGTTGAAGGCTCAGGATAGCAAATATGCAACTTGTTAGTTCCATTTAACCTTGAAGTTCCCATGTTATCACAGAGCCTGGCCGTGGTGTCTCCACTCTGCTCCACCCTCCATGCAGCTATCTCAGGGTCGGTACGTCTAGCTCCCCTGATACTACCAACCTCTGAGATTACCTTGGAGCT
Source organism: Heliornis fulica (assembly GCA_013399135.1). NCBI lineage: Eukaryota > Metazoa > Chordata > Aves > Gruiformes > Heliornithidae > Heliornis > Heliornis fulica. Next base: position 96,637 of record VXBZ01008656.1, on the reverse strand, counting down.
TACTGTGATTAAGGATGTTTAGGAACTTTCCCGGTGATAAGGATGCTCTGCATATCAGCTGCTTATCCCCCAGGAAAGCTTTCATAAATGCTGAACCTTTCTTGGAAATGCCAACATGGATTTGATTTCTAAGTTACCTCCAGCAATTACCCACATTCGTGCGATATCTGCAAGCCTCCCATTGCATTCCGCTCCTACCTGGTAACTGAGCAGCAGCTGTATGTTCACTAACCATGACTGATTTTTAACAGGGAAATTTTTATGTTCCTAAAATCCACTCTTACTAACGGAATCTGTTCATAACAAGGATCAGTATGAAACTGAACTATGAGTGGAATTCTCTTTGGAGAAATACAGTATGCCCCAAATTCTGTGTGCTTTTAATTCTCATCAGTACCTCAGTGATCTGCAAAGGACAGCATCATGAATAGCACTTGTCAGTAATTCATGAACACTTTTGATATATGCTTAAAAAAGCTTTAGCTGCTACTGAAAAAGTACGTTGTCAGGTTAGAATTTGCCAGTTATCTTTCCCGCCTATCAGCACAAGTGATTCAAGCTCTAGCAAAAGCAGTTTTAATATTTTTTGTTTGTACCTCTGCTTCAACAGCTCTTTTCACACACTCTTGGCAATCATCTTGGCTCTTTTTTATAAGATCTTCCAATTTTACTTTCTCATCAGCAAGTTTATTACTGTGAAATAAAAAGAAGTTAAATATTTGAGTAACATTTACAACAGTGTAATAGTTAAAACTTATGGTTCAAGAGACTCTCTACAGCTAGAGCTTCTTCTCTTTTCAGAACTGCACCTCTCCACTGACAGTGGAGAACTTGTACCTTTGTGCTTGTGTAGCGATGCTGCCAGCTACACAGAGATGACCTTGGCATTTCTTAACCGCGTTTCAGTCTGCAACCTAAAAAGCTTCAAGGAGTTGGACTGCTGTGGCCATGCAAGTATTATTGTTCTGAGCCTGGTCATGTATCTAATGAGTCTACAAATGAAACCTTCACTTTATACTACGTGCAAGCAAGAAACTTCTAGAAAATGTTTAGACCTTAAAGTCCTAAATGCATGCAAGTGTGTGAAGATCCAAAGCTACACAGAACACTTCAGTACATCTGTATTCACAGTCAGATTCTAACATCTATTTTAGCATGCAGTGGGCATAGTAAAGGGAAACGTATGAGAGTATTTTGAAAACCCAGACATTTATTGTTCTAAATCTCTACCAGAAAATAGTTTGTGATAGTTTCCTTTAACGTAACTGAGAATATGGGATACAGGCATTCATTTTTTCTAAGCCTTCGCCCAGAGCGAAACAAACAACACTAATAACAAGTAAGTAGAAAAATAAATATTGTTGAAAGGCAGAAGAGGTTTTTTTACCTGGTGTCGAGATACGTATTTAAAGATACATTATACTGCTTTTCCTTCTCATCAATGGTTTTCAAATACCTAGAATAACCAAACATTTAGTCAGCTTGTTCTGAAAAACATTCGCAAACACACACGAGCAAGCATAAGCTCCCTCTCTAACCACAGTGACAACCACACAGCAGTGAGAATCATCTAGGTTTTACATACTATTCAATACTGTAAGGGCATTTCAGTGCCACTTAAGCAGTCACTAAAGCAAAAGCAGGCCAATGATCTTTCAGTCCAAACTACTCAGACTAAAGATAATACATCAATGTTCAAGTCATCTTGAGTCTGTAACTCAGAAGAACATTAAAAATCACAGTAGGAACTGTCAAATCTGATTACAAAAATACTTTTTGTTTCAGTTCCACCAGTTACCCAGAAGCTATTGGGAATGTTTACCTGTACTCTGGGGGGGGTTGGGGAAAGTCAAACTAGGAAAGCAGACATTTGCATGTTTCAGCCTATGAGCTGATAAAACATCTCCCTAGTTACTTTACCATTTCTGAAGTCTTTAGAGTGTTTTGAGACAGACTACTGGTAACGCTTATGTATAATAATCAAATGACAGAAGATATATTTCTCAGTATTCAGGCTCTCAGGGATACTTATTGACTGTGGAAGTAACTGACTGAAGTTAACTCTTGCTCCTCCACAGCCAGGGGAGCTCATTGCCGGGGTTAGAGCTGCATTTGCTGCACACAGACTGGGAATTACTGCTGCTTTTAAACAGACAAACAAAAAACCTCCAGCAAAGGGAAAGCAATGTACATCTGTATATAAACCCAGTACCTATCATTGGTATCTGTATGCTTTTTAACTGTGTTTCTTAGTGCTTTTAAATTCTTTTGTTTTTCTTTTTTCTCCTGTTGCCATTTCTTCACTTTTATTTCTAAGTCTTGATTAAACCAATCCAGTTCATTCTTTGATACCTAAAAGCAGAGAAAAGAAAACGTTATTTCTGGAAATATTATTTTATTTAAATGCAAGTTAGAGCAGAAGCCAGTAACAGTTTTACTAATGCTTGATTTATTGTTAGTACAGATGTTTAGTGTGGGCAACACACTCATAAATACTTTCCTGTGATGTAACTGAGGTGTACAGACCCTGGCATCATAATACCTGCCACATTGATTTCTGCAGTCAGATAAAAGAAGAAACTCATTGTCAAACAGTTATGTACAAATACTTACTGAAATGTCAAAACCAGTACTCACACTGCTTGTTCTGCACTAACAAACTCTTCCCCGTGAGGGTGGTGAGGCCCTGGCACAGGCTGCCCAGAGAAGCTGCGGCTGCCCCTCCCTGGCAGTGGTCAAAGCCAGGTTGAATGGGGCTTTGGGCAGCCTGGTCTGGTAGAGGGTGTCCCTGCAGGGGGGTGAAGCCAGATGAGCTTGGAGGTCCCTTCCAACCCAACTGTTCTGTGAAACTATAAAGACTGCAGTAAAACTTTCGGCTGCTGTAACTGCTTAAACAATACAAAAACCCCAAACTGCCATTAATACATCACTGGGAAATATAAAGAAAAAAAAAAAATCAAGTGCCTACAGAGAAGTTCATCCAGCCTGCATGCCACCATGCTTTCAGCCTAGTACTTTCTGACCTCATGTTTTAACCAAATACTCATACAGAGAACCAGATCCCAAACTCCCTTTTGTGAAAGTCTGCCAGGCTAACCGCAGCCCGCAGTTAAGCTACAACGAAGGAGCTCCCCAGCTGCAACATGCAAGTGTACTCCAACGCACCACTGAAAGGAAAACAGAAGGAAAACATTCAATCTGTGATTGAATGCCAGCCCCTACCTTACTAGGGAGTAAGGGAGGGCGTGGGGAGAAACGGCTTTTGTCTCACTTAATTTTTATTTTTAATGGAAAAATTCCTTTTTATGTTGACAGATGGGTAGTCTGCAACATATGCAACTTAAATCCATAAAATCAATCATGTCAAAGTGCTAACAGGCGGTGGTTGGATAACGACTCCTCTTGCCCCCAGACATAAAGCCTGCTAGCAAACCCAACAAACAAAGGTCAGCACAGCGCTTTTTTGTCCTGGGGCTGAACCAGACCTGACAGATGGAGGTAACCAATCCCCTGTGTGTCTGAAATGTGGTCAAAGGAAGCTGGCAAAAAGACAGTGAGGTCTGAAGCATTAGATTTCACAGCAATGAGGACTAACACTTCAGTTTCAAAAATATGGTCGATCAATTGCGATCACTCTTAGAGCCGCTGCAGGCTGTCCCGCTGTGTCACAGATGAAAACATTACCTCGATCTCTTCAACATTTCTTTTTAGGAGTTCTTTCAAGGCACCAATTTCCTCCAAGCTTCGGCTTTGTAACCGATCATATTTTTCCTGTGCTTCTTTAAGTTGTTCTTTTAATACCTGATACTCTTTTTCCATATACAGCATATCTCCCTGGAAATAAATCAGTTAAAAACAACAATCTGTTACCACAGGGCAGCAAACATTCAGGCCTAAAAGGAACTGTCTGCTGCCAGCTGATACTCAGATTCACGAGTATGGCTGGGATTGGGTGTGTGTGTGTGTGCATGCGCTTCTGTTTGGTTGGGGTTTCTTTGGGTGGGGGTGTTTAAGAGAAAGCTGTGTGTATCTGTTTCAATCCTGGTCAGGAACTGAACATTCACATCTGACCATGAACAGAGTATGAGGAGTTTCAAGGCAAAATTTTCTCACTTAGGTCTCTGTTCAAATAAAACTACCACTAACCTCCACCTGGGCTGCCTCTGTGCCCAAATGAAGTATTTCAATCAAGCCTCAAGTTTTTTGGTAGATGAAACACTAGCTTGCCTAAAAAACACACTCCAACATCTCAATAGCTACAGAATAAAGCTCCAAAGCCTTATGTTGTGGGCCTAATGTGAAGTTTCCAAAAACATCATCAGAGAATACAGCCCAAAATGGTAAGGGTGGAGAGTGCTCACCACTGTCATTCATCACTCAAAAGCTCTCAACTGTTCCATTTTAATTCCTTACCTGAACAGATACCATCCTTGTATGAGGATTTTTTTTCAGAGGTGTATCTCTGCTCTCCTTTTGCGTCTTAGTAACCTGTATACAGCATTCGGCTTCATCTGAACCATCTGCAACAACGCTGTCTTCAGAATGTGTGTAATCAGAGCTCTCCAGGTGGCACCAAGGGTCTTGGTCTTTCTGCACCTCAGTTGGTATAAAACTGACGTATTTTCTTTCTGAAATGTCTGATTCATCATTATCCTGATGAGCTACACGATCAACATAAATACGACTAGGTTGTGTGGCAACATTTGAAGTTAGAGACATTTGAGAAACAACTGGCAATAGTCTTCCATACTGATAACCCCAGGAAGTGTGAGGCAAAAATATATCAGGATTTGTAGAATTAAAGCACCTTAGTAAGTTGTCTGAAAACGACAACTTATTTTCCAAGTTACTGATATTCTGACTATACAAAGAACGCACGGACTTACATGAAGTCGGAAAGGACCAGGGCAAGTCTTGTGGAGTCTTATACTTTGCTACTGTTACGTCAGCAGAAGTTGATATGTGGGGTTCCTTGAGATAAGAGCGCGGTTTGAATTCCACAGCATATGGATTTAACTGTAGCTTTTTGTTGGAAAAACTTTCTTGCACATAACAGACTATATTATTTTCTTCATTATCTCCAGGCTCGTTTCTGTTTGTATTTTCTTTATTAAGAACTGCATGCTTTCTTAAACCAATAAGATTATCCACCATAATGAAATGAGGGGATTTCAAAAGAAAAGATTTCAGACTACCTTCATCTTCTACAATCTTTCGAGTTTCTTCAGGGAAATTTTCATATTCTTCAACTAATAATTTATTATTAATTTCCATAGGGCCATGTTCTTCCAAGATTTGAGAGAAGTATCTGGGGGGCAAAAAAAAAAACCAACCACAAAACAAACAAGGTGGTCATTATTAATCAAAGTTTTTTCACATAACTAAAAATTTTATTTTATACATTATATTTTTATAATAATTCTTAAAAGCATAGAACTTCTAGAGCTACTGAAGAGCAGCCATTTGGAAGAAGATGTGGTCCAGCCAAGCATAAAAGTTTTCTCTATAATAATCTTCCTTGTCCACATCTTACTGAGAACATGCAACTATTCCAAAGCATTATTACATACTTTTATGTATACACCTAGATGTAACAGACCACCAGGCCTCAAACTCTGGACTACAATAAGTTATAAAAATTCTGAAATAATATTAAACCCTTTAAACTAAGCAGAGAAAGTATACATACTCATATAAACTCTCCGTGGTTTTATCTAGGTTATCATCCAAAAGTCTTTGATAACTGTTACTATCTGAAAAACCATATAGCATTTCAAATTCCTCTAGTTGCTTCTGAAGATACTCTGGGATTACAAATGGTTCCTGAGAATTTGTGAAGTCTCTGTAGCATTTAAAAAAAAAAGAGAGAGAGAAGAACTAAAGAAGCAGTGCATATGAAGAAGAATTCTTGTTTCTGAAAAGAGCTGTACTTCTCACATACACTGAAGAGCAGTATGCTGCATGGCAACTACACAGTGCTAAGAATGTACCCCAAGAGCAGATTTTTTTTCCTAACAGGCAGAACAAACACTACCCCCAAAATACTTAACTGCTGAAATTGTTAACTGACTGGCCACCAGCTAACAACGAGGCCTAGCAGCTTTCACATCTATCAGCAAAAAGCAAGCAAGATCTTACAAGAACAAGCTTTTGGCCTAGATGTACTAGGCTGCAGGCTGGCAACCAGTGGGCAACCAGTGGGTTACCTCCTACACAGCTCAGACCTTTAGAGTGCTCACACCCAGTACACCTGCCCTGGGAGCAGAGGAGCAATGGCTCCACACCACCTCATAGCAAAACCATGCGGAGGTTAAACCCAGGCTTGGAGGTTCTAAGACTTCTCCGGGACCTGCAAAGCACTTTGGGAAATAAGAGCAAAGATACATGATGGTACTTACAAAGTGTTTTCTTCTATACATCTCCTATCTTCTTCTCGTGGTGCTGTACTAATTCCGCTGGATAATACTATTATAGACTAAAAACAGATCGTTATTTTTCTATCTCACAGAAGTATGGGCAAAACAATCCATTGTAAAGACTATGAGTAGCATATTTACAGCCTTGGAATGAACTTTGTTCAGGTGTTCATATTATGAACTGCAAAACTCAAGTAAAATTATGAGTACTAAACCATACTGAGAAAGTTAAGTTTCTTCTTCAGAGTTCAGTTTGGAAAAAGGAACTGGGATATTCAGCCCAACTTCTCCCTTTTTCACTAATTTCATCAAAATCCTAGGTATGCCCGATTTTTTACTTAGATTTAAGGAAAAAAAAACAAACAAACAAAACCAAACCCAGTGCTGTGGTTTCGCTAAAACTTTTGCACAACTGCTTTCCACTGGGCTGCATGTGAACTGACTCTACATTTGAGAAATTTCAATCTTTAATAATTTTACTACACAGAAAGTCTGAGTTACTAAAACCATGTGGAACAAGTGATACTTTTGTTACAAGTTACTTTTATGTACACCATTACAAAAAATTGCCTTAATATTTATGATCTGGTAAGTTTGGAAATACCAAGACTTGTATAAATGCATCCGAATCCAAAAACAGACAAACCTGACTGCTGAGAATAGGGGAAAAAACACCAAAACACCTTTCGTTAGTAAAACATTGGGGGCATAGAGGAAACTCAGAACACTGTATCTACAGCTTTCAGTAAAGCAAAATCTTAGGAAAGTGGTACAAAGACAGTGTAGGTTCCAGGTAGGATATTATTCCTAGCAAAACCTAAAAAGCACTGAACAGCTTTCCAAGCAATAAACAGAGCACTTGCATCTTCAGTCACTGATCTGCCCATTAAAACTGACAGAAAATAGAGGTAAAGTTGTAACTTCAGATCCCTTTCATGAGGTGCAAAGACACATTTTACTTTCTCAAAGTGTCCTCCTCCAAATTCACTATTTTGTCAGTGCAAAACAAAGTGGAGCATAAAGTATTAATTACATCATGCAGTGTACTGTGTTCACAGGTGGATTTTTCATGTTCCCATATGGGAAATTAACATCCAAACAGTCATTCAGAATGAAGATGGTGAAAAGACTGAAGGTGTTGGTACCCAGGCACAGCCACAGGTATTCATAAGTACCTTATTTCCACCCCCCTCCCTGCTGCGAGTTTAGAAATACCTTTTATATTGACAAACTTATACTTTAACAAAACTGTATTGAATCTTAACAGCATTATTCTATCTCATGAAATACTACTTCATAAATGGGTGTCTATGAGATTTAGCAAAACAGCTTCTACGCACCTGAACACCAGCAATTCTAGAAAGCAACCACCAAAGGAAAAATAAAACCAAAAACCCAACATCTCAAAAATCTCCAGCTATTTGTAGTGAGCAGCTAAAAGGTTACTGACCTTTGAGTCTTTTAAATTCTTCTTCCTGTTTTTGTTTTTAACTTTGATACCATTAGTCTGAAACAGAAAAAATATATAAAGTCACTGTTGATTGTTTTGGTTGTTTTTCATTAGAATAGCATGACGCATTTCCAAAACCATTATGCAAATTTTTATTGGTTTCATATTAAAACTCTCATTCTGGTTTGACAAGGAAGATTTACAAGGTGAGGATGCAATCTTCCTCATCTCCACCCCATCCCCAGCTGGAAAACACAAAAAGAAACAGAGCTTTGCAAGACTTTGTTATCCACTTTGTTCCTTTTCATCATTTTCCTCTTTAAATGTGCAGAACACCAGCTCTGAAAAGCAGAATATTTTACCATTTTAGTACTTCAGATGCTTACTCATGAGTTATAGCTGAAATTGCACATTTAAGCAACTGGGAACAAGCAGCAAACAGAACTGTTAAGTGTTGTGGACACTCAGATTTTCTAAGATGCGCAACAATGAAGGAAGTAAAATGCATCTTTGCTTTTTAATAGGGCTGTGATTACAGAGTAACAAAACCCTACTAATAGTTTACTTAAGGATGCAAATAACATTGATATAGAAGTAATTTTATTCAAAGAGCTTTCATTTCATTCTTGGATTTTCAATTCACAAAATGAAAAAGCAAAGGGTTTCAATTAAATATTTTAAGTTATAGATTAACTCTGAAGATTTATTCCTTATCAAAAGTAAATCTTTGTACAGATAAATTTATCTGCAGGCTAGAATAATTATAAATGAAAGTGCCTCAAACATATAATTAACTGGCAAAAGTATATTATGTATTGACTTAAGATACTAATCAAAAGATGCTTTAGAATGATGTAGTTTAACACTTATAGCTTGACTATGAAAAGTATCTATCAATTGCAATGAACAACTGCAAAAGTACATCTAGCTCCCCTCAAATTTACTTTGCTTATTAGCAGAACAAATGTCAAATTCCTAGCTGAACAATTTAACAGCATGTGAAGGTAAAGCTGGATTATGCTACCTTCCCATTAGTTGCTTTGGACTGTGAAACGTACAGCAAGATTTATGTCCAAGACTATGCAGATTAAAGTTAATGGCACTCTGAGAAGAATCACACTTCAAATTCAGTTCTCATGGTAACTGTTTAGATAGAGCAGTTAGTAACAGTCTCTTAAGCTGTGCACTTCAATTCCCCCAATGACACTTTCAGAGACTTTTTTTCTTTTAAAAGTGAATGCCAAGCTGCTGTTATGAACTAACATGTAAATGCTATTTCCATGCACCCTATTTGCCTTCTTTTCCTTATCTAAAGGGGGTGATAACAGCCCATCAGTGTACCCTCATCTGCTTTCATCAGAAACTTCTGCATCCACATCCCTGAAATGCTGTCATCTAAAAGGTAACTTTTTGGTTTGTGTTTTAACTAGAGGAAACCCTAAAAAGAGTATTTTACTGGCAGATGTTTAGGAAAAAGAGTCTTCAAATGCTTTAAGTAAAAAGGGAGTTAGGGGGAGAAGATAAAACGGGAGTAAATCTCCTACCAGGTCTAAGGATTGTAAAATCAACTATGAGATGTGCTTCTCTGTTCACTGCTGCACATTAACGACACCACATTTTCTTGTTTCTAAGCTTATACCACCAAACAGACATCAAAGTCACTTACCAATATACTTTCATTTCCCTGCTTCTTTAATATAATGGTAGGGTCATCTATTGAAAGGACAACAAAATAACGTTTGTGAACAGAAATAGCAACAATTCACCTAACTTCAAGTTGTGAGCTCTGAAATTATAGTAATAATTACTAGAATCCTTTTCCCAACACCACCAAAGCATTCAAGGACTGTAATTGCAGAATCTTTATGCTTAAACTGAGAGGAAAAAACAACCCTTATTTTGGTTTAACATCACAGAGGTGTGAAGGTAAACTGACCTGCTGGCTGTGGCACATGAAACAAACCAGCAGACTAACCCAGAGAAGGTGCAGTGGCTTGTCTTCTGAGGCCATGTCACCTTTTAAGCGCCCAAGTTCCCAAATGAGAAGGAGGTATGCAGTTTGCTGAGCACTTGGCCATTCAGAGCACACCAACTGCGGTGTAAAACCAGCCAAAACACGCTGCTTGTAAGAATGACGACCTTTGTGTACTTACCCATTTTATCAAAGAATTCATCTAAAGCTTGATGAAGAAATGGAAAGTTTTCTCTGTTGTCTTCTAACAGCCATATAAAACACCGAGTTTTCTCCAAGGGTGGTTTTAAGAAATAATCACGAATTTCTCCACCTTCAAAACTAGTGATCACACAGTCAAATTTGATACCATACTTTTTGTTCCAGACTGTGGTTACATTTGAAAGGTCAAGCTCTTTTAAAAGGTGTCCATACTGAAGGAGAAAGTTCTCTGTAGCTGTCAGACCTAAGAGAGATAAAAACACCGTTTCATTTTGGCTTCAGAGCTTTAGTGCTTACAGTATGACATTCCACTTCAAAAGACAGTTTGTTCCAGAAATTAAATACACAGTAACTGAAACAGATTATGTACAGTGTTTTGGACTTTGAAAATGAAAACATAAATGATAAATAGTTTACAGTACTTTTACTCTAGTCAACCCCAAGTTATTATTTGTATAATTATATAAATTCATCAAAGCACAGTGACACAACAGAAAAAAAGAACCTGAATCTTGTCTAGTTTCGGCATCTCACATCTGATTTGCCTGCTAGATGAAACTTCATCTAATTATAAACCCAACAGGAAATTACACAGAAAGGCAACACTACCAAAAAGCACTGATTTAAATAAATGCACAGTTACACAGTCCGCTAGACTTTTATGACCAAACCCTCACCATGGTTTACTTTCCAGAAACAAATTACTTACAAAAATATTATCAGTTAATCCCATTCTGGAATTTAAAGACATCAAAAACCCAAAGACTGTTCAATTCTCTCTTCCCGACACAGATAAAGCCCTGCCCACATTAGAATGCTTTACTTTGACACAAGAGAGGTTGTTCTCTTTTCTTCTCTGGAAATCCTGGCTAAGGATCAAATAAATGAAACAGAGAAAAGCTTTACTTTACCTTTTAAAGTTAAGAAAGCAATACTGGCAAATAAGGAGGTTATTTTTTCATCTGTAAACTGAACAATTATGGCAGGGTAATGCCTTCTGCTATATATAGCTTACCCAAGTTGTTAAGGTGTTTCATCCATTTGTGTAATTTGGGATCCACTTCTTCCTGTTCACTCATTACATGGATAAAACTCCTTGTTTTCACTCTGTTTTTTTCCTGAATTAAGTAGTTGATGAGCTGCTCCATCACTTCATGTGGCATGCTACTAGTTTTGGAATATGATTTGTAATCCTCCTCACTGATTACAAACCATGAAAGTAAGTCCTTTAACAGTCTGGCAGAATCGTGAACAGCTGTTTTTATTTGCTCAATATTTCGACTGATATGCTGCAGGACTCTATCTCCAGCATATAAATCCTGAACATAACCTATAATGGGATTTAAAAATAAAAAAAGAAATCAAAGAAAACAAGACTTCATGTCTGTATCACAATTAAAACCATCAACTTTAAAGTAAAAATTTAAGTGAAATTAAAATAAATTTAACTACATTAAGTTTTCAATTCTTTGCTTTCTCACAATGCTGGGAGTTACAGAATACATAGCTTTTCATACAAACTAGCCTTATCATTATGAATTTAATACAACATTGGTTTAAGTTTGGTTTACACAAAGAAACAATCTATAGCATCTTTGCTAGATTTTGGAATGAAGAAAAAAATTACCTGTCAGTAGCTTCAAGCAATACAGACTTATCTTGTGCAGGGCGGGCGGGGGCAGACAACAGCATTCCCCCCAAACATCAGTTCTCAAAGCAAAGGCTCACTCCTGAATGCCCAAGTATACACCTAGAAGCAAACCTCTGCCCTGACCCTGCCACTGGCTCTTTGCAGAACAAGAGTGAAAGAGATTACTTTTGTTGAGTGCCCCTTGCTGAGCTCAAATGACAGCAGCCGCAGTCCAAAAAGAATTTAGATCTGAAAAGAATTTTTCCAAAACAAACCACCACATATTACACTTCAAATAATTAATCACTGTAACAGAAACAGTTTCAGTGAACTCTACAGGTATGCCTGAGTTTATCCTGGAGTCCACATTAAAAGAAAAAATTAAAACCAAACTCTGTGCCTTACAAAGGTGCATACAAACAAGTTCTCCTCTCACCTGCAGTCCTCTCCAATTCGCAAGCAGAGCTGTTCTTAGAGGTGGCTATGGCTGCTAATAAAATAAAACCCCCTTTACGACCTAGCTCTCCTCTGAAATCAGCCTCTCAACCTCTCATACAGCTTGGGAGATTAAATTACAATTTCTTGTCAAAGATTTCCTCACAAAGTTTCCACAAACAAAAAAACAATGCAAAAGATCACTTATCTCCAAAGATGTGGAAGACTTGAGTTTTATTTCAGAATTAACTCAGGACAAATTAAAAAAGATGGCCAATGCCATCACACAGATTTTTGCAGAACTCTGAAAGTTGCTTCATGTTGACATATCTCTGCATCAGTGTCCCAACTTTTACCCAGAGTAATGCAGGGCAATTGGTTTTGTCACACCAAAGGCATCCAAAAACCAGAACTAAAGATAAGCCTTAGGAAAGGAACAGCCTAGACTTAAAAACCAAAACAAATTAAAAACCAAAACAAAATAAACTGACCTTGATTTTAGAAAGCCACATGGAAGGAAAAATAGGGATCTACTGTGCTAATGGAGAAGACTGCTCTCAAATAAAATGACTGAGGAAAAAAAACCCAAACAAAACAAGATAAAAAGCTTCGCACCCGAGTGTTTTAGGGAAAGGGCCAGGATACGCCATTGAAGAGGCAACAGGGATCCAGAGACCTCTGAAAATGGCATGCAAGGGATATAAAGTGCCTGCAAGGTATTTAATATTAAATTATACAGGCAAATTAACATAAGCACTATTTTAAAGTTAATAAAGTGAAAAAGAAACTAAAAATAAGACAGTCCTATTAGCTTTTTTTGTTTGCAAACTAGCTTGCACTAACCAAAACGCAGTGGAAGTTCCCATCTCAAATACAGAATGCTGCAGATCAACATAACTGGAACACAGAAGTTGAAGCATTAATCATCTACAAATTCACAAGCTGAAGTATTTTCCCCAACCTTTCAAAATAAAATTCCAAAGTCACTGCAGCTTCTGAAGTTTGGATACTGTTTATTCTTTATCTAAAGATGCAGTTGTTTTTTTCTGTAGCAGTGTCCTTGCTTGTTGGGCATGAAGCTTTTTCCAAAACCACTTTTAAATAGATTAACTTGAAATTTGAGCCTTTGCCTTATTCAGGCATTGCTTTGTCAACCAGTGAGGCACAAATAAAGGTTTTCTGCAAGGAACTCAACCACGCTCTAACACTGTACAGTTATTTAGAAATTAAAACCAGACTGAAATAAAAGTAACCTGAAGTGAAAGGGCAAGTCTTTAAGGGGGCATGACACTCAAGGCTAGTATTCTGCTGTCATTTCTCTCCAGACATTGAGAATGCTACCTGCACTAACAGCACTACCTCCTGATAATTTAGAAAAATAACTTATCCTTCCACATACTTCTGTGAGCACTGTATTGGGATGGTTCATTTCCTGTATGATTTTCTTCTATTTTCTTTTTTGCACAATTCTGGGCCTCTTCTTGTGCACGCTTTCTTTGTAATTTTTTTTCTTGTTTCATTTTTAACTTTCTAAGACTGAAAAAAGCAATTCAATGGTGAGTGTAATGTTAGCTAAGGTAAAATGCCATAGAATTTAGGCACATCTAAGTTATTTTGCATGTCTTATAATAGCTTTAAGGTCCATTCTACTATAAAATACTATGCTGAAAAGTACAAATACAATAAAGCTAGTTTTCCTTAAAAGTTAAGACCACAAGGTTTCTTAAAAACTAAGTACATAAAAGAATACTCTCAAGACACAATAACTTTTTACTCATTAATGATGACTGAAATCAAATTAACTAAATAACAAGCTTTTTTCATAATTTATAACTCAAGTGTTCTAAGCAACATATCAACATTTCAACTTCCTTAACTTTTAAAAGTAAATTTTGTTTATCCCCTCAGCAAGACTCTTCATTATTTATAACCTTATTTGACCAGAAAACAGAGACTCAGTTATGTCAAATGTATGTGCATCAACAACTGAAGTAGCATCATTACATGCAGGTTTTATTTACACTTTCTACACATTCACACGAAGTCGATCAGACAGTAAATGCTGTGGGACAGTGCTGCTGAACTTATGCCACACAGCACTACCTCTTCTATCCAGCTAAGTATCTTGCTGGGTTTCTTCTCACTAGCGAGGGGAAGGAATAGAACAACACCTGCCGTCTCAGACTGAAAATATGAGGCAGCACTCTCATTTAGGTGTGCTTGCAGTAAAAGTCAAGTGCTTGATCCATTAAACAGGCTATTAGACACTCATCCTTCTAGCGTTCCAACTGCTAAGAGGCAGCACAAATGAAAGGCATGTATGGAGACCACAAGTAAAGAAACAGTCCTCAAGTTTTGCACAGAGCCTCAAAATCAAACCTTCCCCAAACATGTTTGTTTTTTGACCACAGATTTCACAAGAAAAATCAGGCTTCGGGTATAAAGACTTAAAGATGACTGCAACAAGTTATATTCAAAGACTGCTGGTTCAAAATGTCAGTGGTACAATGGACAATTCATCCCTCAATACAGAGGTGTGGAAGGTCAGATCCGCACCATCGCATATGCTGTATAACTGAAAGCTGTTTCCCATGACCTAACTGAAAACATCCTTTTTAAAGAACTATATGAAGAGAATGCTACCAGCATTTTATCCAGCAATATCAGTAAATGCCCTCCTGTGCTCATGTAAAAGAAGACAGAGCTGCAGATCTATAACAAGTTAAATGCTTTTATAATCGGATCATAACATATTTTACCAGGCAGTTTATCAGAGTCAAAAAGCAAGATTTCCAAACTATTTGCAGTATTTTAGCAATTCTTTAAAGGTATGAAAACCAATCCTAGGGAAATCTGTTTTGTTCTCAAACTGATTCAACTTAGTTTTAAACAGCAGAGAGCTTACCTTGTACATTTCTGTTTAATACTGGCTCTTGGTGGTTCCTTGGGTTTTGTGATTTTTTGTTCAAACTACCAAAATAAGTGATATCATATTAATTAAACCATGGATACAATGAAACATCGCTGTACTCAAAACCCAGGGCCATCTGATGCTTTGGAAAAGCAGTAAAAGCAACACTACAAAAGAGATAACGCAGCTTACAGAAGCCTTAGGAAGGTCTACCTAGAATTATCTTACACTGCTACAACTTGGTATATAGGAAAACATCTTTATCCACAGGTTGAAAGGCAAAACAAAACCAGGAAGAACTGGAGGCTGTTTTGCTTTACCAGTGGATAGGATTTTTTTATTATTTTTTTTAAATTTCTTCTCATACACAAATATTGATCTGTGAAATAGTATCCATCTTACTGCTACTCTATAGAGGGCAACAGAACAATTAACTTCAAGAGCAATTACTTGATTTAGCATGATTAGGTTCAAGTTAAAGTAACAGCTCTTTCGTGTCATATACACTAAATATAAAACAAAGCACCAGCTCCCATTCTAACCAACACTATAAGGTAATGCCTGCTCCACTAGAATATTTTCATCTTCACAGTATCTCCTTAAGAGTAAATATGTTAAAGATTACTTTTATATTTTACGTGAACCTTTACTTACTTCACATTTTACCAGGCCAGAAGAACTGAAAATAACTATTTTTGAAATAAGACCGGTACAATCAGGAGTGAAGCACAATTCTTGAAGAAAATCCTGTAGGAAAAAGTGAGACCCAACAAAGACATTTAAATTTATACAGAAATCTATGTTCGTATACAGAGTACAGTTCACAATCAGGAATGAGCAAGGCTATTTAAGCTAGCACAGCCCTAAACTCTCACTGGATGAGGAAAGCAAGTGACAGCTGACTTGGCAAGGACTGCAAATCAAAAGGAACCCAGACCTCTGGCATATACCCATTATTCCCAAAGCTACAGCAAAGCCCCTGCTTCATCCAACTTCATGTTCAAGGGGTGACTTTAAGAATATTCTTTTAGGAGTCCATACTTTTCCAGGATTTCCCTTAATTTTATACTGGCTACTGATAATGTGGTTTTTAAAGTTTCTTTAGGCGTCCTCAACACCTAACTGTTGAAGCAACAGCAAGACTGCAGAAGGAATATAACTTCCATATGGAAATGACAGAAGATAAACAGGCTAAACATATGAAGCCTTCAAACAGCCAGGCCTTTCTTCTATAGGCAACAGCAAGCTTCACCCACGCTTGCATGTCCGACAATTCAGCAAGAGAAATCAATCCTCTTTCCTGTCTCTTCCCACCACTGTCACGCAGAAAGACCATCAGGCTGTAGCACTACACCTACCACAAACTGAAGGAATGCTAGAACAGAAAAGAAATGCTTGTAGTCTGACACAGCTCTTACCTTATCATTTTTATCACTGTAATTCATTGTTTTTAACTTTTTCCAGCAGCTGATATGAAACTCCACTCTACACTGCTGACAGCAAGTAATACGTATAAAACCCTATCATTGAGAAAAAAAATTAATGTCTTGAAAAAACCAAAAGCAAACCAAAAACCAGCACACAACTGAGGACGGGATAAGAATGTGCTTTCCAAAAAGCTCTTTAATATGAAAAAAAAAAAAAAAAACTAATTTTACCTTAAAGTCTGGGTCTGTGAAAAATATTTGGATTTTGGAGTGGCCATGACATTGCTGGTATCGACAAACTGCATCTGGTTCTGGTGGGAACTTGCATTCCTCAATGCAGTTCTTTAAAATCAACTGAGAAACACAACATGACAGAAGACAAGTTACACAGAAACCAAGATTCAATATCTACTTACAAACTTCTAGGCAAGTCTGCAGTGAAACACATCTCTGTACAGCAGACAGCTAATACCAAAACAATTCTTTTCTAGACAAAGCTATGCAAGATTGTCATTTTAAGCCAAAGTACTGAAAAGCTCATTTAAGCTACTAAGCACTCAGCTTCCCTGTGCACAGGTTGTCCTGTTTTCAGCAGGGATAAGAGTTAATTTCCTCCCTAGCTGCTGGTATTGGGATTTTGGTAAAGATTAACATTGATAACACACTGATGTTTTCAGTTGTTACCAAGCAGTCAAGGGCTTCTCAGTTTCTCATAATACCCTGGCAAAGGAGGTGGAGGGTGGGACAAGAAGCTGGATGGGGCACAGCCAGGAAAGCTGACCCAAACTAGCCACAAAGATACTCCTTGCCATATGTCATACTCCTATGTAACTGGTGGGTGGGCCAGGAGGTAGCATGGCTCAGGAACTGGCTGAGCATCACATTCAAGAGGTTAGCAACTGTGCCATGCATCACTTGTTTTGTACATTCTTTTATTGTTTTCCTTTTATGCCCTATTAAACTATCTTTATCTCAACCCATGATTTGCAGGTTATTGGGTTTGGTTTTTTTTTTAAATTTTAAATTCTTTCCCCCATCCTGTAGGGAGGAGAGGAGGGGAGTGAGCAAATGGCCACATGGTTGTTCCAGCTGCTGGCTGAGTTCAACCACACCACTGTTAATCTTGGACCAATGTTGACCAACCCCAACCACATGAAAAATGTCATACTACCTCGTCACCAAAATGACAACACAGATTAGTCAGCATGAGATAAATGAGGTGTCTGCTCACTTCCACCACTTCCCAGCACTTCAGGAAGTGCCTCCACCTGGGATCTAGGTTGCATGACCAAGTACATTCACAGCGACAACCGGGATCCGGCCCTGCACTGCAGCTAGAGAGATCTCTCAGAACAGCCCCTGAGGTAAAGACATTACAGTGACTTTACATAATGTCAGGTCCCACAGGACTGGCTCTGAGCCCAGATTAATCAAACATTATTAGAAACAAAGACACCGCCAGTTACAGCCTTTCAGATGTTTGCATTCTGCTTTCCAGAAGCCTCACATCACTGATGTATTTCTGGGGGGTCTGTGAGAAATCTTTTGGTCAGTTAGTGTTCAGGCAAAAACCATAACTGCTGCTTCTATGAGAGATGAAACAGGTCAGTACTGTCCAGCCAAGTTCATGCACTGATGTTCTACCACTTCCAACTGCCTCTTTGCAGAGGAGCTCAAGAACCTTACAGCTGTCTAGTGACTCCATTATAGTTTAAAAACAGTGTTAACAGTAATAACTTAAAAAAGAAAAAGATGCTCAGCATGAGAAAACAATTTAGTGTCAAATTCACCAGTTAAATTTCTCATGTCAAAACGGGGACTTTTACTGTAAAACTCCCACTACATCAACCAAGAACTACACAGTCAAACTTTATCAGGTTTTAAATATACCACTGCTGCTCAAGTTTTCAACCTCACTTTTTTACTAATTCAAGTTTTTTAACCAGTTCTCAGTGGCATTATGCTGTGTATATTATTCACATCTACTGGTAACATGCACCTACAAAATTAACATATTGTGAAATTCTTGGAGCTGATTAGAAATACCCGAGCGTACAGCTTGACACAGAGCCCTTTGGCTGCAAACAGCAAATCCGAACAGGCTTCCTGCCTGTTCGGATTTGCTGTCACAAGCAGAGTTCTGCTCTACAAAGACCATGCCTTGGGGCTGACAATACCTTAGACAAGGGACAGCAGTAGTTGAGCTGGCTGCTCCAGGGTGAAACCTCCCTCTCACCCTCCATCCTTGTCATTGCAGGACAGGAAAGAGGATGACAACCTTCAATTTTTTTTTCTTTTTTGACAGACTATTTGACAGAACAAGTTCTTATATAAAAAAAAAAAAAAACCACACTTTTAAACATACCTGCAAATTCTCAGTTCGTGTCTCT
The DNA here is from genome assembly GCA_013399135.1 of Heliornis fulica. Taxonomy (NCBI): domain Eukaryota; kingdom Metazoa; phylum Chordata; class Aves; order Gruiformes; family Heliornithidae; genus Heliornis; species Heliornis fulica. The sequence continues at coordinate 77,805 of VXBZ01008656.1, read as the reverse complement.
TCGATGACCCGAGATGTTGTAGGCCAAGTTAATACTCCAGGTACAATCTTGTGACTAATCATTGTTTGTGATTTCATGAACTGATCAAGCGCATCTGAGAATCTGAAGTTTGAAACAGGTACCACATATTCACAACTCACACAAGTAATTTCTGCATGGCCTTGAATACTTCCACGATTCACATAATAACAATCCAAGGAAAAGTCTCGAAACTATCAGAGTATGTGGAATGAAAGAGCACCTGGTTCGTTAAGTAAGGTGTTTAAGCACCCTACAGTATATAAGACTCAAGGAGTGAGCCAGTAAGCCTGCTTGAGTAAGAAGCCCAGCAGCCAGGCACAGAGCAGAGGCAAACTGAGAGTCTGTGCTGATATTTCAAGGGACCCATGAACATGGGCATATATGTTCATGAGTGACCTTCAACCCCCATCAGTCAAGGATGAGGCACAGCACTCTTGTTACCTGTACTGAGGTTTTATACTGAGTTCAGGTAGCGCTGTGCATGGGAGCTGCTCTGTCTGGGCCAGTCTGGGCAGCCAGCTTGTGTTGTTACGTATGCATGTGTACACACCTCTTCAGGACACACACAGCCTCGTGACTGGTCAAAACCGCCAAGGAAAAGAGCAGCCACATCTGTGGGACAGACACAGACCCCTCCTGGAACGCAGATTGCACCTGGCTACACTGCAGCAGTGGGAAGCAGGAATCATTGCTCCTTGTCCATCATTGCTCCTTGTCCAACACTGAACAAGTGCTTTTGGATATTCCACAAGAGGAGGGTTTAACACTGGATATCAAACTTCTCTGACTTGGCATTGTACTGGATTTCTGTGGCCAGGCTGGGCAGCCACACAAGACCCCTGCCAGATCAGGAGGATGTGCCCTGAAGGAACACCCTGAAGTCCTTGTTCAAGAAGGAGGGGCAGAGAGGAGCTGTTATGACTGACCACAAACCCCACTCCCCTGCACCATGAGGGGGAGGGAGGAGGTAGAGAAGTATGCAATGAGGGAGAACAGAAATCAAACCAAGGATAAAAGGGAGGTATGAAGGTCAGTTTCATTTTTTACTACTTAATTCTTCCTCAAGTTGAATCTGTTTTGCCTATAACTAATTAGCAAGTGATCTCCCTGCCTTTATCTCAAGCCCTTCTCATCTCATTTTCGCCTCCTCTCCCGTCAAGGATGAGGAGTGAGAGCACAGCTGGGGTGAGGGTCTGGCACACATCCATGGTCAACCCACCACAGGCATTAAGGGGGAGTCTGATTAAGTAGAGTCATACAGCAACACTATGAAATTCTAACACAAGCATAACATCACAGTTGCAACACACAGTTGAACCAATACAAAAGTGACTCCCACCACTGGTCTGTATGTGCTTACCGTGAGGACACTGGGAAGAAATATCTCCAGGAATATGCGGGTTGAAGCCAGCTCCAGTCCTTACTCCTCAAGTTTCAGTTGTCCAGTTGGTACACTTGATGTCCAGCTGAGCCATATATATAACTGCCACCCCCCTCCCCATGCTGGCCCAGCTAGCTCAGGAAGACATTACTCTTTAACTGTCTCAGAGAACCTGATGACTCACTGGCCCAGCTGCCTTATCTAAACCCAAGGTTACTTGTCCAGCCTCCCTACCTTTGAGATAAGTTAAGCTTTCTTTACAATACGTTTTTCCCTGAGATCATCAGTTTCTGCCCTTCTCTTGGGAGCTCTCCTCCACTGCAGGGTTGTGCTAGGCAGTCATATCCTCATGCCCTGGAGTCTGCCTGATTCAGCGGCTTCCATTAAATCCTCAGCAGTCACAAACTTAAAAGTTGCCATAAATCAGTCTGACGGATTAATTTCATGATTAGCAAAGAATATTAAAAGAAACCCCCACCCTATACATGGTTTATCAAATAATCTTTTTTCTTGTATCAAATACTGAAATTGTATCAGTTATACCAACCTGTTTTGTCTCAGATAAATTTTTCCAATGCCATAGTATGCCAAACAACCACATCTTTCTTCCTGGTATTGGTCAATTATTTTCTTAAACTGGTGTTCAGCCTTTGTCAGTGCCTTCAAAATAAATTTAAGACAAAAAATGTGGCACTTTGCCAGATGCTTTTCACTTTTCCTCTCCCTATTTTTGCTCCAGTTGAGTGGGTCAGAACGCCCTATTCTTTGATCAGTCTTATGAACAGTAAAGGGAATTAAACAGCCTTATGATCACACACAAAGGCTTCCCTTTTTAGAAAAGAAACTTATCCTGTAAACAATGGCTCCCATAACAAAATTAAATGATGGAGCTCACTGAGCAATGAACACTATCTTATAAATTCATTGTAACACAGAATATTTTTAAACACTATGGGGAAAAAAAAGTCAAAGCTAACAAAAATCAACCTCAAAGTCAAGAAACCCAAACAACCCACACTTCTGCTTAGACATTTTACAGAACCAAAATCATTCTCCAGTTTTAGAAGCAGAATGTTTGTGTTAGAAAGACTAATGCAAAACCACATTACAAAAAAGTAGAAGAAAAATAACTTACTATACTTCATTAATACTTATTTGAAACCTTAAAAATTTTATTAGGTAGCTTAATTTATCCAAAACCATTAAAATTTCTACTCAGCAGATATTAAGCAGTATGACTCTGAAATGTGACAAAAGCTTTCTTTCTCCACTTATTCTGTCTGTTAAGTGGCGACAAAAATGGATGACCAACAACCCAAACCAATCTTTTCAATAAAAACAATGTAGTGGCTTAATGTCATACCTCAGGTTGTCCTATTCCAAGAAGAGCAGTGGCGTGTCCATAGATGATTACAACATAGTTAATAGTACGAAGATTCAGATGCTGCAAATAGAGTCAAATTATAGCAGTAGCACTTACAAAACCACGTTGCAGGTAACTAGAACACTACTGTCTATAAAGTGAAGGTTAGCTTCACCCTTACTGCTGGTCATTTGGCTCCCCTATACATTTTGAAGTGATACAACCTGGAACGTCTGCTTTTAGAAATGCTGTAACTACAGGATTACTACGTTGACTTTGGGCTGTCCTGACACACGCTGTGCAGTGTGCCTTTGCTATACTGCATGCCCAGAATTAAGCAGATTTTTTTTCTTTTTTTTTTTTTAAAAAGAAAAGAAACCTCCACCTGACTCAACCTTTTCCCTCCTAAGAAACCATGTCAGAATCCCAGATGGATCGATACATTACTTGCTTGTACAGACTTGTCAGCACTGCAACAGCCCTTACTAAAATTGGAGCCTGAAACATAGTAATGCACATGCATATACGTTGTCAGACAAAAACTTAATACTACAGTACAATAATTTAAAGATATCTAAGAATACAAATGGATCAATGGCTGATCAGTTAGATACACATACGCTGAATTTCATAGAATTTGACATCAAAGAGCTATCTGACCCAAAGAATGCACATTATTTTTACCCTATACTATTACAATTAAAGGTTAAGGTGAAAATGGATAGTAGTTTCACATCAGTTTTAATAAAGGTATCTTATAAGATTTTTATTATATTGGTAAATATTTTGTAGACTGCATCTAGAAATAAATGCATATGCTGAATATTACAAAAATACATCCTATGCTACTAACAGATTTTCTATCCTGTTCTCATTTGTAAGCCCCTTGCCATACTTATCAGTGAACCACTCGGCACTGCAGTCAACATCACAGGCAACAATTCAGTAACAACTCTTCAGATAGAAGAATGAAACAGGGTGTTGAAAGCATAAGCTTCAAATACTCTAACAAAATAAGTTATTCCTCTCAATTTACCTTTAATTCTGAAGGATTCAGAATACTCAACAATTGTGAAAAGGCTTGTTCAGCACTGTGACAACGCTGGTCCATCAAGGCTGAATAACCATCATGAACAAGAGATTTCACCTCTTCTGGCAACATAGTTAAGTCCACCTAAAACATTCAGGAAAACAGTTAGGTCCGGAGAAAGACATCCTTTTTTTGTTTGGTTGGTTTTAATAAGCAAGCTAGCTATTGTTAACACATGTATACAAACAACAGCTTTAAAAATGCTGCAGTTCCTACACAGTTTTATCACAATTTCACTTTTAAAGCAGCAAATCAGGTCCATCCTTTTCTCTCCAGGAAGTTTCAAGCATCATTTTAATCCATTTTATATAAAAAAACCCACACTAATGCTTTTCCTGGTTGTACACTCCACTGTGTGTAAAAACGATTTTGAAAAACCTGAGAATTACTTCCTTCTGCCTCCATTTTCTCTCTAAGTTAATAGCTAATGCTAGAAAGTTTCAGTGTGCATTATGTTGCTTGTTTTTCAATACAGATATTCTGAAGTCCATGGGAACTTCCAGCGGTGAGATTCTAAATCAACACAAGCAGTTGGAGAACTAGGAACTTCTATTCTCTTGATGTGTTGAAACACTAAAGTAAAATTAGTTTTTGGAAGCAGAACATTGTTCCAGGGTAGAAGTAATCTGACTACAGCCACCTCATTTAAATATGAGGTAATCTTCAGTATGAAGTAATCCTGCTTTACAAGCTTTTCATTAACTGCCCCTTGCCCCACAGCTGTCAACATCTGAACCTGGGCTTTTGAAGACAGAGTCACAGGCAGGGAAAAACTCAAAGAATGAGAAGGTTTGAGAAGAATGGAGCATAACTTTTGACTTGCCCCATTTTTCTACCGGTTCTAGTTGTGTACTTAAATGTATTCCTGTGAACTGAACTAGACTTTTTACATACTAAAAAAAACCTCACGTCATGGATAGCTTTTCCTAAGCATCTATAAAATTTTGATCTTATTTTGTCTTCATCCTGTCAACTGACCAAAAAGGTCAAGAATAAGAAAATACCCAGGATCTAATGGTTACTTATAAACAAAAGTGTGATTAAGAAAAATACAAATACAGAAAAGAACAAAATGCAGAAATTAGTTAAAAAATTAATTTTATATTCATTTTAATTTCTTAGAACTACTGTCACAAGATAATGCTGTCAAAGCACATCATTATAGAACAGAGTAAGTTATATGAACTAAATATTAAGCCAATAATGTTAAGCTACATTACATATGAAGCTGATTATACAGGAAGCATTTATTTAGTCAGAACTTTGGAGGGGTATTAAAAAATCCCAACCATTTTTGTAGCTTTTCTTAAAAATTACAAAGTACAGTATCTTAACTCGTGGGTTTATCCATGTTATTCTATGACCACACCGAGACTAATTTCCAATGTGACGTCTTCCAGGAAGGGTAAAATAGAGAAGCAAAAGACAACAACCAGCAAAAAGTAGTATAAAAATCAGTGTAAACATGTAATCTTTGTCTCCTGATAAAAGTCAGGCTAAGCACAAAGTGTTAAAAGTTTTGAATGAACCAGAGTTTTGGACAGTGTTACTAAACAGTGACAAGTCATTTATGCTTCGGGTCATATACTAATGAATTCCCAGTTACCTGTTGCACAGCACAGAAGAGTTTATCTTGGATGGCTTTAGACTCCATCTTCAAATCAAGATGACCTCTACAAATAGCAGACAATGGCATCAGCTTATGTGTGTACTTCATATGTAATCCCATTTTCAAGAAGCAGAAACTTCTGCGCTTTTAACAACTACATTGCATTTACCTACCACACTAGATTTTTATGGCATGCTTTTCAATCGTGATTACAAGTTCTATAACATTATCAAGGATTATAGTATAAAGCTCATATACTTCTGGCTCAGGCGTCACTAGTAGTAATCTTGATCATTTTTTCTTTTATTTTCTCCAGCTTATTCTCAGACAAGTTGATCTTATGAAGGGGTGGGCCAGGTGACTAGAGAACTGCCCAATACCAAAGGCAGCAAGCAGAATAGGAAGGTGTTTAGGTACCTATTCCTCCTAAATAGAGGATATTCTTTCCTGCCACAATCACTATTTATAATAAATTACATGTGGCAGCTATGCATGGTGGGCACACAGAATGCAGAGATGAGAGGTTCTTCCCAGCTCTTCCTTTCCACTACTGCAGCAGAAACATCACAAACAACAAAGGAATGGAGAAAGTATAACCAAGAGGCAAGGTACTCCTTAATACTCCAAACTAAACCCCCAATACTAAGATTGCTGGTCAATGCTCAATGCTACTACATTGCCATGTGCTTACATACATTCAGTTGTGTCCAAAATCAAAGGCAACAAGCAATTTATCTGAGAAATCCTTTAAGTGCCAGAGGCTTTCATAGATTTTTGAAAGCCAGGCAGTCTGCTAATGGTAGAAATGCATATAGGATTGTAACCGACCATGCACTTCCAACTGCTCAGAAATAGCATGTGATTTTATAGGTCTAAAGCTTCCCTGTGAAGGCAGTAGTTTTATAGACGGTTCAGTTAATTAAAAGAGGGTTCATTCCCATAGTGATTTCCTATGTTCCCCATACCCTTAAAGTCACAGAGGACAGAAGTCAATAGCAACCCAGATAAAGATGTGGTGGTTTTGCAACATGGCTTCCGCAAGAAGCATCTAGAAGTTTTTAATGGTCCAACAAAACAAATCCCAGATGGGTTCCCAAGCCCAAACTCCCAAACCCTGTTACTGACAAGGCCAGCCGGGCCAATTAGCACTGGTCACAGGCCTCTGGGAATCACATTTAGAGACAGAAAAATGCCAACAACCACATTTTTCCAGCAGAGAAGGGAGTGAGAAGATGTGAGAAACTTTGCAGACACCAAGGTCAGTGAAGGGGGAGAGGAAGAGGTGCTGAGATAAGATTCCCTGCAGCCTGTGGAGAGTACCATGGTGAAGCAGGTGTCCCCCTGCAGCCCACGGAGGATGAAGAGAACCCACTTGCATCCTGTGGAGAAGCACCTGGGCCAAGCAGAAGCCCACCATGGAGCTGGTGGAGGAATAGGGAAGAATCTGTGACCTACATTGGAGCAAGCCCCTGACAGCACCTGAGAGAGAGAGACCCAGGTTTGCTGGGGGTGCTTGTGACTCTGTGGGGGACCAGGCTGTGGCCAGCAGTCTGGGACTGAGAGACTTTCTGTGAGTTTATAGCAGTGACCCACGCTGGGGCAGTTGGTGAGGAGACGACAGCCTGTGGGAGAGGACTCACATGGACAAGGTCACGGAGGACTGTCTCCTGTGGGTGGGAACCCACCCTGGTACAGGGTAAAGGTGAGAGAAATGCCCACCCCACCCCCCTGCCCCAGCAGGAGAACAACTCTTGAGGAACTGACCGAAGACTGAAGCCTCCATTCCCTATTCCCCCCCCTTTCCCCTGTGACATCCTGGGGAAGAGAAACATCATGAATAAAGTGAAGTCTGCAAAGAAGAGAGGGGCAGGGTGTGGTGTTTAAAGAGCTGTTTGTACTTATTATCTGACTCTGGTTTCTCTGTGTGCTTCTGTAGTGCAGTGTAATAAATTACAGAATTTTCTTGCCTTTCTTCTGTGTTGAGTCTGTTTTGCCCAAGATGTTGATTGCGGAATAATCTCTCCCTGTCCTTATCTCGACTTCAAAGCCTCAGTATATATCTTCTACCCTGTCCAGCTAAGAAGGGAGTGATAGAGCAACTCTGGTGGGAGTCTGGCCTCCAAACCACCACAAAATAAAACAAAACCCTCACCCCAGCTGTGCTCTCCTGTATCAAAATTTCAATTGTTCTACCAATAGTGGTATTCAGAGAGTTAGAGAAAAACAAAGAGTACCATACTGCAAGAAACCTACACTAAAAGATGGTGTCTTCAGGTCATACTTGGATTAGGACTGAGCATTATCAAGTTCATGTCCCAGGTTTCCTGCAGGTTTGAACTCCTCTACATAGATCTACCTTTAAAAAATTATCATTTTACATTGAAATAGGAAAGTTTCAATTAACAGCACATTTTGTTGTACTTCTTATCTGTAATCATCCGAAACACAACTGAAAAACACTATCTGAAAAATCATACAAACAAGAAAGTACAGCCAGCTTAATCTGACTAATTTCACATTTCACAGCTCAGGTTAAAACACTGAAAGCTTCCATCTCTCCACATTCTTTTAAGCAGTAAGTCATCATTTGCCTCAGTCACCATACAAGTAAGTCAGCAGTTAACAGTTCTTTACTCATTAGCAAACTGTAAGATGCGGAAATCCGTTGCAATATGGAATCACCTATCAACACAGCACTTCCCCCAAAACCTGTGTGGAACATGTTTGTCCTGGTGTCACTGGAAGTAATTACTGCTTTTGTTAAAATTTGGTTTAAATGTTATAAGAGATGGAAGCATAAACTTTGTCCATAAAAAACTACAATAACCTCAATTTATTTATTTTAATCAAACATACTCAATTACATTCAGCACTTTCTGTGGGGAGTACACATGTACTTAAAATTAGACATAAATATGCTGTAAGTAAAAAAAAAAATCAAGTATACAAACAACAAGCTAACTGTAGGGAAAAGTTCTCCTAGTATTCAGTTCTGAGACTGATTTACAACACTTTCCTCTCAACCAAACTTCTTAGTAAGCAAATGAAGTTGCAAAAAATTTTGAGAAATTATTTGTTACACAGAGCAGAACTAGTACAAGGAGGCCTTGAAATGAAGATAGAGCTTGAGCCAGGTTGTGTTAAGTCTGAGTGTCCTTCTGCTGTAAAGGAAGGACTTTTTTGTTACGGCTATGTTGTGTGACCTGTCTGGGGCAACAGTCTTTGAAGAGAAGTTTAAATTATGCCTTCATTTACTAAATTTCAACAGTGCTTTGCAAAACATTCAGCTCTGAAGTAGCAACCCAGGCTTTTCATGGAAAGGGGAATTTTGTGAATGTTTATCGGTTCTTAACATGAACTATACCCTGAAGAGTATGTAAACAATGCAAACAAAGCACTTCACAAACAGCAAGTGAAAGTTCCATTATCTCCTTCAAGTGCCACATGAAACAACTCAAAAAATAATAAATTTAAAAATAAATAAAATTTCCTACTTCGCCTTTTCAGAGTCACTGGGTTTAGTTTTCAGCCTTCCTTTGTTTTGATGACTTTGGCCTATAACAAGAAAAAGTATTTCAAACAAAATGATCAACACCTAAACCAAAGAGGAAATACTCGGAGCTCACATTTTACTTTAAAAGTAATAATCTTAAACATTTACAATACTAAAAATGAACTCAAACAAAGTTTTTCCAAAAGCCATCTGAGTATGAACACACCTCAGTATGAGTGTGTACTATTTTATTAAGTGGTATAGGATCCTATAAAGCAGAAAAGATACTTTAAACACACAAGAATTAAAATTCTCTTAAGAAATTATCTGACTCCAATATTGTAATAACTACTGAAAAGGACTATAAACTGAAGAAATCATTTTGTTATGCAAAACCACAGTTGCTATTATTCACTATTAGTTGAAAACAAGAATTTTAAAAGGTAACAATGCCCCAGTTTGTTCACAGAAATTTTACAGGAGTCTGCTACTTCAAAGAACACATTGCTAAAGGATTTATACTCAACCCTCATTAATCTTAGAAATATAAAAATTAATTAGATCGAGATAAATACCCCTGATTACACAATAGAAGATGTTTGAGGATGTGGGAATACTAGATTAAAAAAAAAAGACAAGAAAGAATCTATTATAAAATGTTGATTCATTTCTAACTGAAACTTTATGTCAAAAGACTTAATCAAAACTTCAATAATGCTTTACAACTTGAGATCTACAACTGTCATTCACATGGCTCTACAAGCTGAGTAAACAATCCATTAGTAACAAGGAAGAAGAAAATGTATTATAACACTTTATTATAATTGGTCAAGACCAGGAGGAAGCCATGCCACTAACTGCAAAATCATAATCTCTCAGCTGTTTCCCGTGGCATCACCACACAACATCAGGCATCAGAACGTGCATGTGAATAATGATGGTTAAGTCAAAAAGTTTTTCATTTTCAACAGCAACAGCTACAAAATCCTTCTACATAAGAGCTGCCTCCTAGTAACTGGACAATTAGGTAAGCAAGGCTAAAAAAACAGCATTTCTGGACTGGTAAAGTACCAACAAGCAGATGATGAGTTCAGTTACAGAATGGCTTAGCCTCATGTTGCAAGTGCTTCTTATTAATGGTGAATTAAAGGGGTGTGGAGCAGCATATTTTTTTTGCTAATTAAACTTAATGCCCTTCACAAGTCATATAGACATGCTTTCTTCTGCCTCAGCTACCTCTTCCAAGAGGGGACAGTTCCAGCAATAATCTTTTAGAAGCAGTTTAGGAGGCAACTGTGGCCTCCTAATATTGGACACAATCACAGAGACAACATACAGTCCAGCACCTGGAGTCAAGCTATTCAAGCACTGGAACCCACACATAAGCTACAGCTACCTAAATCATTGAATACCGCTTGATTTATTATTATGCCTCTGCTGAACTACCATGAAATCAAGTTTTGGGAAAAAGAAAAAACAAAAAATCAACAAGGAAACAAACCAAAATACACACCCCACAAACATACCAGTTTTATATACAAAGTTTCAGTAGCTATGCTTAAAAAAAAGTTTATTTCAGCATATAGGTGAAATACAAATCTATCTATGTGCATAATCTTACTCAAGCTGGTGGGATGCCTCATGTACTTGTTTCTGAAGTTAAATCATATGCATACACGCTTCATGCCTTGTGCTAGAAGTATTAATAACTACCTCATTACATAAATTTTAAATTAATAATAATTTTTAAAAAGCATCACAAGGACTGAGCATGTTCAAATACATTTCAAGAAACATTTCTTGATTGTCAAATAGGAGTCTTTTGAAATGATTCAAACACATTATAAGCTCCAAAATTACTGTAATAATCAAATTCCTTATGAGAGACATTTAAGAAACCAAGCATTTTGAAAGCCAGAAAACACTTCAAGCATACAGTCAGTTCACCATTTAGAGATATATTTCTTTATTTTCCCCATTTCTTTTCCCTTAAGAAAGCAATCACTCAAAACAAAATCTTAATGAAGATCAAGGAATAAAAGTATTCTCTCTCATCAAAAGCAAGAATTAATTAGCACTATTTTTTCACTGAACAATGTAATTTTACAAGCCATAAAAAAAATTATTTCAGAAAAAGTTCAAATAGAAACTACTACTCCCATGTACCACTAAAATAATACTTTCACATTTTATTTAATTTTTTTTAAGTAAAATGCAATTCTTGCTGAATTACAGTTAAAATACTTAAGAAGGCATACTAATTCTACAGCAAACAATCCACTTACCCCGAAAAAATTTTAAGATACTAGCAGCAGTACTGTTTTTGCTAGACATTCTCATGAGGAGCAAATAGATATATTTAAGATAAATGTATGCATGCTCAAAAAAATAGTACATGCAGACAAAAAATGAAATTAATAAGAACAGTAATTTTAGGACAAGATACGGTGGCATAAAGTTCCTTTGCTTTCCTTTATATCTCCTGCAATTCTTAAGCCTTTAAGCAAACAAAGACTAAGAAAAAACAAGCTATTCTTCCCCGCCCACTCTAAACTTTTATCAAGTAGTCATTCAGAGCATAACTCCTCCTTTCGAATCAAAGCCAAATCAAATATTTTCATCTACGCTTTCTACATAGTAACTATGAACGGGAGAGGAGGAGGAAGAAGGAAGAACAGGAAAAACCCATGGAGTCAGGGTGGGTTTTTTAAAAAATGTATTAAAAAGAACATTTCCCAGTCTTATCACCTTGTTAGCTTTGCATTTTCAGTTTTTGCCCAACACTCAGGATTTCATTATCCCTCTTCCCTTCTGAGTCTCTCAAAATCCTGACACTCTGTCCCTTCACCCATCTCAGCAGCGCAGACAGACTTCTGACACCCTGACCACTGTGGGCAGCAGGACACTGCCCACATTATTCCTGTAGAGTTCGGTTATCTCGAAGCACACTACAGTTGGTGGAGCCAAGGGGCAGCGCAACACTTTGCCTGCAGTCAAGAGGGATTCACTCACACACCATTTAGTCTTGCTGCCAGGTAAGCTGGACACCAAGTGCCCCTGGCATCCTGTCCACTGGAGCTGAGCCATCTCTTATAATCCCATGTTTGCTATCAGTGATTAGGCAGGTCACTGTATGGGGGAGTTGTTGGTGATCTTTTCCACTACTTCAATAAAGCTTTAGTTTAAAATGTGTCATCAGACTCCCATTACTACATCGGTGACCTTCTGCTCTTGCTCAGGAAGATGACTGGATTCATTTAGTTGTTAAACTCACTAAAAATTCACTGTGGCCCCCACACATTTCTTCTGTCCCTTCACATCATCTACACATAGTTCATCGAAAATGATTTGTCTACCAGGAGCCTGGACTTGCCTTTTCTAAAACCCTTACCTGATTTATGCTATCTCCAGTAAGTTCTTTCAACACCTTAGAGTTTCTTCTTTCTTTTTATCACACTACCATATAATATCTTTAAAACAAATTTGTCTTGACTCCTCTTTTGCAACCCTTCCCACATTTTCCATCTCCAAGTACTTTATTACTTCAAGGTGTTTGCATATGTTTAAAGTCCACAAGAGCAAGATCACTTCCACTGCTCATTTTAAAATTAAATTTTGCAATACAGCTCCACTGGCTTCTTAGAAAAATCAAAATCTCAACTGCTCTGCAGTTTGGCACCTAGCCAGCTTAAGTCCAAAGAACAGAACAGCTGGGCACCAAAGACTTTGAACTGCAGCATGGTCACAACTAGAAGGTCACAACTTTAGAACACAACATGAGTTCGCAGCTGGTCAAGACCCAGCAGGAATATTCCATACAAGCACTATGAATAAGAACAATTTCTGAATGCCAGAGAAATACACTTTCTTGGTTACAACAGGTTTAACAAGTGATAAAAACCCAAAACACTCTCTAAGAAAGTATTTTGCTTTGAAGATCAGAACTGCTTGGTCTTCACTTTCATCACAGGAAGTAGCTCTGGCACTGTGGGAGTCAGGGGCTGGGAGGCAAGGGAGGGCTCTCTCTGTAAAAGGGTTGAGTTTAGGGTTTACTTGCTTGCACAGAAAAAAAAAACCCAAAACAATAAATCACATCAACTTACGCCTCAAAGCTTGTAGCTAAAGATCCACTTAGACAGATATTCTGTAGCCTCCTTCACCTGTATGTTATTTTCTTAAGAATCTATATGGAACTTTTATTAATCACAAATCAATTATGAATATTGAAACTACCCACACGCTTCTGGAGCTTAGAGCATTTTAGATCCTATATCTGCCTCAGAAGAAGGGGAAGCATTCCTAACCAGTGTCTCACCATTCTACATTTTACTTGCAGTTTCAATTCTGAATTCATCCATGTAAAAGTAGATTCAAACTACAAAATCAAGAAGGAAGTAAGACAGAAATACAGGAGAGAAGTGGTATCTAAATAACAGCACACTAACAGCAAAATAAGTGAAAAACAACAGCTTACTGTTGTGAAAAAAAACCCCACTAGATAACACTTTTGCTTATTAGTAACAGCAACAGAAAGGGAAGAACCGTTTCGCACTTGGTAAATAGCAAAACCAAACTCACTCAGTGGAGACTCCAGAAACCAGCCTTTGCTTTCTGTTCTTTCTGTGTCAATCACCTAATGACAAACACATCAGAGTGTGGTTTTACACAGGTAGGAGAACTCAAACAGATATTACTCACAAAATTTGAACAAAGTGAGAAAACAGGTAGAATTGACTATATATTATGTCCCCAGAAAAACAATCAAAGTTCATTTGTACTTACACTTTCCCCAGGCAAACTCCCATAAGTTATTACATATGACTGAAAAACAGTAGCCTTTCTGCAGTAGCACTCATGCTAAAGGAAGACAAAGTTACAGACCTACATTATAAAGATTTTCATAGCATAAAAGAAGGCAAAATGCTTCTGTAAGCCAACAAAACATCTCTAGTGTTGCTTCTGCATTTTACAGAACTTACTGAAACAGCAATCTAACTTTCCTTTCCTTTGCCCTTACACATTGGTTTCGTTTTCCCCAATGAAGTCCTCATTTGCTGCCCTGCCCCATCTTACCATGAAACCTGACATGCATGCTGAAGTATTTGACCTTGCTGGTAGATTCACATTATTTATTACGTTTTCTGTATTATAAAGCTTTTTATAGACACACTTTATAAGATAAATTATAACAAGCTATTAATTTGCTTATGTTAATTGCAGTAAAGACAACCAGAGAGAGGTACCAATGTTTCTTTAAATTAGCAGTTAGTGTGAAAAGAACTGTCTGTAAGCAAACTGTAGGCTGATTATTACAGGTTTAATTCCATGCTGTTACAGCAGGGCTGTCACAGCCTGCATGCATCTAGCAAAGTAAACCACAGAGAAAAATTTCCGCACAGGAATAAGTTACAGGCTCCCCCTGATACTGGACACCAAACAGGCACTAAGCAACAGCTGGGAAACTCCACTGATATCCACACAGTATAAGCACCAACAAAATACCCCAGCTTTCCAAATTTTCGTGGGGATGTGTGTAAGGAATAAACACATGTGGCTGGGATAAAGTTAACATTCCTCACAGAAGCTGGTATGGTGTGGTGTTTTGAATTTGTCATTGAAACAGTGTTGATAATAAAGAAATGTTTTAGCTATTGTTGAGCTGTGCTTGCACAGTGTCAAAGGCTTGTTCTGTTTCACATGCCACCCCACCAGCAAGTAGGCTGGGGAGGTGACAGCTGACCCCAACTGATCAATGGGATGTTCCACAACATATGATGTCATGCATAGCAATATGACCTGACAGCAAGAAGATGGGAGGAAGGTGGGGAGAAGAGTTCTGGAGTTAATGGCATCTGTCTTTTTAAGTACCCATTATGCATGATGAAGTTCTGCTTTCCGAGAAGCAGCTAAACATCTGCCTGGAAAGAGAGAACAAATTCCTTGTTTTGCTGTGCTTCTGTACACAGCTTCTGCCTCGCCTGTTAAACTCTCTTTATTTCAACCCACAAGTTCTCTCACTTTTACACTTAGGATTTTCTCCCCCATCCTGCCAAGGGCAGTGGGCAAGCCGATGCAGAGACTGAGCTGCCTACCAGGGTTAAATCATGATCACATAGTGCACTATTGCTCCTTCAACAGTAATATAACCTTTTAACAGGCAGAACTAGAGGTGGGAAAACGTTTTCTGTTGTATGATTTCTTGGGTCATCCTTCACTAACAGGCAGTTTAATTATTTTTCAGGAGGGGAAAAAAAAAAAAATTAAAAAAAAAAAAATCAACCACAGAGAACCAAGTTAACTCCACTGAGATCCACTTGACTCCTTGACCAAACCCAGCTGTAGTTTGGTACAGGCTTCGAAGAAAGTAAAGGTCTAGTTCATGACCTTCTCTAGTTTCAAGCTGCACTGTGACAGGGTGACATAGTGAGCTTTGATGTATAACTGAGCCTGGAAACCGGAACACTGATCATGCGATTAACAAATAAATTAGTTCTTCCCAAACCAATTTGCTAAAGGAACAAAGGTAGTTGTGGTTATAAGGAATCTCATGCATACCTCTTCCTTCACATGTAATTTGACTACAAGCCAACCACTTGATTCCCTATATAGGACAGCCTGAGCAAGTTGGTTTTGTTTTGGTGGGTTTTGGGGGGTTTTTTGTTTCTATCCTCTATGCCATAGAGCAACAAATTGAACCTTGCCATCAGACTTCCTTATGCCTCACTTTTACACCATCTTACTTCAACAAACCCACTTTTGCTGCTACTTTTGGCAGTGGTTCTTTAAGCAGTCTAAATCTCCCTCTCAACAGTTTAGCTTTCTCTTTTAAGTTTATTAACTTGTTTTTCTGAGGAAGAAGTAATCTAAAGAATATCTGCCCTTCTAAATTGTCTTTTAAATTGAAAGAATAAAACTAAAGAATTACAAAGGACATCTAATAAAGCGCAAGTCCATCCTGCACTTTAGCACTATAACCAGTTTTAAACATAAACCAAACAGATACTTGAGAGCAAAGCCCTGGTTTTAAATACAATCCAGTTAAGCACGCTATCCAATGTTTTTCACAGGCAAAAGAAATTTGTTCACTGAGCATAAAAATAATGGTCTATAACCATGCAAATACCTTAATGTCCCAACAACAGTTCAAAATTATGCTCCAGTATAGCATAAATCCTATATATGAATTAACTTTGGTTAAAGCATCTTACATGGAACTCCATTTCATGTATGCATTAGCCAAGTCCCCTGCTGAAGCCAAAGGGAAGTCCACATCTGAATGCACACTGACAGGCAGAACTGGACAGCTCATTAAATCACACATGACTTGAATCTCACTTTCAATAAGCCCAAAGAGACCCTTCTTGTAACACACAGCCTACACTTTCTCAGCCAAGCAGACACCTCCCACCTTTCAAATTTGGAGTTCTGAAGACAGATTTGGTAGTCAAATACTACAGGAAAAGTGCACTTGGTTAAGAAAATACACAGTTACTAAAGCACGGTGACCATAAAATTTGAGCCACAGCATTATACAACACATTCCAGGACAATGGAAATCAACAGTGTTAGTCGCGTAATGTCAGCTGTAGGATAAACCTACCTTGCTATCATAAGTTTGATGACAATGATGATCTTTAGGATCAGACTCTGTTCTCTTTTTGTCTTTTTCTATTTCCTTTTCTTCTTGAGAGATTATTGACTTCGATTCTGAAGAACTGCACTCTCTGATATGGAATAAGAGAGAACCCTAGTCCTTCCAATGTTGATGTCTTTTCCCCATTTTCAAGACACATTCCGTACACGTACAGTGAAAAGAAACAGAGATGAACACAAGAAGTCTACCCCTTATAGAAGTGTAATGGCACAGACTGTATTTAAAGGATTCGATCAAACATCCATTTTTTACGTCTTTAAATTGCACAGTCCAAGGTTATGCAGAAACTTCACTAAAAATAAACTAGCAGCACCATTTTCCATAAAGGAACAGGAACTGAATTACTGCACTTGGAAAAAAAAAAGTCAAACATAAGTAATGGTAACTAATAAAAACCAATCTTAGGACACATTTTCTTTGTGCAAACAAGTTTTAAGTTCTTCCAGAATTTACAGTATTACAAAAAGTTCTTTACTAGTTTACTTATCTTACTGTTTTTAAATGATAACACATCATTACAAGTAGCCAATAAAAATCAAAAGGATCTTTCAAAAAATGTTTAATGCATAAGTTACAGTACATATTGTAACTTAGGGATTCCACATTCACAGATTCAGCTCAATCTCTCTGGGCAAGGCAAAAGCACAGAATAAATATGGCAAACCAAGTTCCTACAAAGCAGGACGCACATTCATTTTTGTCATTGCCGAAACATATTTGCTTGCATTCAGGTCATCAAATCTGCTCAACCTCCCACTAAACTTTATATAGTAAGCCTAACAAAAAAAGTGGGTGTGACTGCACATTTTCAGACACCAAATTTCCTCATCAGCAAAGTACTTCAAGTTGGGATAGAAAAAAAAAAAAACCCAAAACACCAATAAACCCATCCAGAATGAAGTAGAAAAAACAAAAAAAAAAAAAAAAACCAAACAAAAAAACAAACAATCCACCCACCCAAGAAAACCCCCACAGAAATTTAACTGTTTCCTGTTATTTCCAACATTGGTAAAAATGCTGAAGGAAATTGCTTGGAAGACATGTCAAGCCAGCTTGTTTTTTCCTAAAAGTTCTCTTTACATCAAGGTGGCACTCTATTTGCATGTCTGGTAAGTTCACTCCTTCCATTTCTATTTACTAAAGACAAAATTCAAGCAATATCTATGCATTACTGCAATCATATACAAAACACTGCTAATTAAAGGAAGAAAACAAACTTGATACTTGCTTACTTTTTCTCAGACATCTTGTTTGGTTTCTGTTTATGTTGTTTATTACCTATAGAGAATTATATGGGGGAGAAAGGAATTAGCTTCAAAGGAAAGGTACCAATGAAGACACTCTGCTATATTCAAGGTAGATGTTAAAAACAAAACCAGTTACTAACCATTGATTTCTTCTAAGGTCTTCTTTAACTTGTCATTTTGTTGAATAAGATCCTGAAGTCCATCAAGAATATTCTTGCATAGTTCCTGAGCTCTCTCGTTAGCTTTCAAAGCCAGTTCATGTTCCCCCATTAATGACAGTGCTTTACAGAAGTGGTAGTGACCCTATACAGACATAACTTTAAATTTCAAAGATTGATTCACACAAATAAAAAAACAATTTATATCCAAAACAGCTGAAGTAGGCAATACAAAGTAAAGTTTAATATGCTCAGAAGTCTTCTGCTCCACCTGTTTCAGTTCAATGACAAAAAAAAAAAAAAAAGCTCTGGCTTTGGAAAAAACAAATTCACTTTTCCCCCCTCAAAGCTCAACTACTACTTGGCAGCTTTGTAACTATCCCTTATTTACCCTTCCTTAGGCCAAGGATATTGGGAAATACATGTTGGTTATTAATTAGGAGTTAGGGTTATTTTTTGTAAGAACCACGCATATTCTTTTTAAAGCACTGTGATAACATAGCTACGCACAGCACTGTAATAATGCTTTATCTTTACACGTGCAGAATACCAGGTAAAAATACTTACAAGCATGTAAAAAACATTTTTAACATAATAATACAAGTGAAATATGTACTTAGCTGACTGAAGCATAATTCTTCATAATGTGTTCCTTCTACTGCCTTTAGTGCTAAGTACAGATAAGAACATGTCACATATACCTGGGTCAAACCTGTAATTAAGACTCTGGGTTCTTAGGCTGGTTTAAAGCACCAACAAAAGACAAGTTTGAAGTGTATATGAAACTAACCTTCGACCAATTAGGCTTCAAAATAGTGGCTCTTTTTCCATCAGCAAGGGCTTTCCTTAGAGAAGGGACAGGAGGAAAAAAAGAAAAGAAGGAAAAAAAAGAATCCATTTATTTATGCCTTAGAAAAGTCTACAGACCAGATGTAGAAGGCACTATAAAGAACACCAAGTGACCAGAACAACAGTTCATTCACCCGTGTAAAGGTCAGGTAACACTTGTTAGCTGAAATGTACCTGGGTTAAAATGTTACAGTCTCATATTTCACCCATCAGATAATTATTCCCTTCTCCTACACCTACTACATTTTCCAGCATTTCCCCTTATGTACCTAACCCTTAACTGGGCTCTAAGTATTCCTTTAAAAAGCAAAACCTTAATAAAAAAGCCTGAATACCAAGCCTAAGTATTTTGATAGAAATCCTATTTGAGAGTAATTGCCTAATCCTAGATTGAGATTTAAGGGTTCAAATGACAGCTGCTGAGCACTGGACAACAGCCAAAACTCCCAAAAAACAAAGCCTGAAGAGTATGCCCAACTGAGTTTATATACACGAGGTAGTGTGGAATAACTGGAGTTATTACAATTTTGGCCAGGTGAGAGGTGAAGCAGAACATCCCCACAGCTACAGGAGAGAAGAGAGGAGAAGCAACCACCTTTGCTGAAGCCGATGCTGCCCACAGCATGCAGTTACAGCATTTATGTACTTTGGGATACATCACCGATTCTTCATTGAGCTACAGCTGTGTGCCAGCTAAGGAGAATGTAGTAAATTACAAAGAAGTGATACAAGCCTGGTAAGACAGCACAGGTCTTGAGAAGCAGATACACACAATGCCACGTAAAGGAGTATAGGCAAGAGATGGGGCACAAGCTCAGCACTAGAGTCCCCATAACTATAAAACCTTCCCCAACAGTTAGACATGCCAAATCCAGACAAATAGACTTCATGAGTAACAAAGAAAAGGTAATATCCATGAAAAGCAACATGCACTTTTAATGTATAGCAAATTGAGATGTAGCAGGGTGCTGCAGACAAGCGAAGAGCAAAGGTGTAACAGCAATAGCAAACACAAAAGCGACCCCAAGTGGATCCTGGAATGAGGAAGAAGAACCCAAGGGCATGAACAACATTTTCCTCTCTGGAGAAGGGCTCTGCACACCCGAGAGCTCTCTAACACCACTACTGCTATAGCAGGAACACTTCCAACTTCAGTACCAGGCGGAGTGGTGGGTACAAAGAATACAGGCAGAAACTAAGAATCAAGTGGATACCAATTTTAACTGGTGTTGGTACTATTTCAATCATTAGCTCTGGGTTAATAACAGATATCAATTACACTAACAATAGATTCTTGGGTTGACTTCATATAAAAGGTAATGCACTGATGCACCTGCCTCTTTCAGAAACAAGAGTTTTAGCTTAACTGATATAAGAAAAATAATTCCCATACCCACACTGACTTCTTCAAAAGGTTGACTATAAATCATGATGCTCCCTAGTACTGGAGAGTGAGGGTTGTGCATGCACGTGTGTGTGCATGTTCATCCAGCTGTATAACACACACACACATTTTATGTGTTACTACAGATCACCAGCAGATATAGCTAATATTATCAATTTGTCTTAATATCACATTTCTGAGGTAGTAACATCACAATTACTACACACAAGTTTTAAAAATACTAATTTCCCACATATACTGCCAATTTTTAACTGCAGATCGACACATTTCAGTTATAAAACAGAGGTTACTTACTTGTACTGCCTTGTGAGAATTAAACAAAGAGCTCGGTTCCCATACAGAAGATGGTTCACAGGACTTAAAAAAAAATATGAATAGTTAGCAACATATATTATTTTTGGAGATCATAAGAAGAAACATAAAGGGTAAATTTTCACAGCAATTATCTGCAAGCACTCTTAACACCAACAACCAAATCGTATACAAGCTTTGTCTTGTAAATTGAGGGGACTGTGCAATATGTCCTTGAGAACATTGGTTTTAATTATGTAATATTTTGGGCCTGCTAATGAAATTTCAACTAATTTCAATATAGCTCAGTTCTACAGCCCACAGCAACCATTAGACTTCCTTTGCTCTTTCCAAGCCATAGGACTTCCCGTACTCTTCCACTGACTTCCTCTCCTTCCTCCCCTCATTAGCTACCCTAAGCAATGCCGCCTTAGCCTGCTCAGTCATCTCAGATACAGTTATACTTGACTGAAGTCAGCCTATCCACTTTCTCAAGGAAGCTGAAATCAGCTTCAATTTGAGATTGAAATGTATCCCCCTAGGTGATGCAAAACCCTAAGAAAGGTATCAGCAACATATTTATCTTTTCAATGGCACAATTTTAAAAGGTACTTCCTTTTAAAGGAAATAAAAGGACTTCAAAATTAAAAAATAAGACATTTGGCACAATGATTTTTTTTTTATGGAAAGGCAGCACTTTATGAACTTCCTATTTCTCAGACAGCGGAATTTGTAAAATCAGCATTTGCATAACTACAACGCAAGTAGCGGTTACACTAAACCAGTGTTCTGTACTTAGCTCACAGTACATGTATACTACAGGATGAGAGTAAACGCTCTATATGCACAGGATGTAAAAACTCAATCTCTGTCTCCCTCCCTGCCTCTTTACAGAGCCCAGCAAAGTCTCCAAAGCCATTCAGCAAATAATATTTGGGAAGAAATCATACAAGACTTTTAAAAAAAGAAATTAAATGTGCCGCAAACAGCATTGCCAAGAGCAGCTACTTAAAAAAACAAATATTTGTTCTTGTTTACTAGTTCTGCATCACAGCTGAAATTATACATATTTGCAACAGTTGGTCACACTGTCCTGCTGGAAGAGTATTCAAGAAGGACGAGACTAAAATTGGCCGCTTACACCAAATAACTATTTACTAATATAGTAAATACTTCCAAGTTTACTATAATTTGTTAGTCGTTTTAGATCAGCTTTAAACCCTAACAAGGCCTTTGGGGACAATAAATAAAATAGAAGAAAAAGTATGAAAAAGCCTCGTAAGTAGAGTGGCTCACACAACACAAAACTATACAAAAAATAATCAGGGTAAATCTGAATAAGCTGAGTATGTATGACATAAAACAATCCAGTTAAGCAGTTTAGTTCTTACCAAAATCCTATGGCTTTAGTATATGATATTATAGCACGATCAAAGTTTCCTTGGAAAAATTCCTCGTTTCCTTTCTGTTTCATAGATTCACTATTCTGTGAAATAAAAAAATAAAAAAACAATTTGATCATAATTGTAAATAAACTTGTTGCAATGAGAAGAGAATACAAGAGGCAGCTAAGTTTTCATGCTTGTAGAAACAGAATTTTATTTATGCACTATTAGTTGTACTTTAATACTTTTAATTAATTGTAATTAATAAGGTTAAAAGTGTACAAATAAAACTGCTATGCAGACAAGAATACAATGAACAGTGATTAAAAAGCAGGAAAAACTCATAACCTCTCCTGAGCTTAGGAACAAAGTCATCATCAAAAGGAAGCATGTATGAAAGCAAAGTATGTGGCATATGGCATGGCACAGCTCAACCAGTTCCCTACTCAGTGACTTTCTGTGTAACTCCTGAACTAGAGAATTGTAGCAGAGAAGACAGAGGAAATAAACAGACTCACACAAAAAGTAAACAAACAAACAAAAAAACATAATAAAAAAACATCAAAACATCCTACAAACCATACAACCAAAACCCACAAACCAAATAAGCATACACCATCCATACCAAAGGAACACATGGCAAAGAACCTGAGAGCATCTTATTCCAGTGTCTGAACAATCTTCTAACATTACTAGAACTGTGTTTCCTTGAGTTCTTTTGGAGGTGAGGAGCAGACGACTCTCCAATGTACACCAGCAACATAAAAGAACTAATGTTCTGTTTATCAGGTCAGGATCTTTCAAGGTAACTATGTCAGATCAACTATTCAAGCTTTTGAAACCTTTGATCATTTGTATAATGTCTGTTCATTAAAAAAAGAAAATAAGAAATGCACAGAGACATTCCAGTATCTTCTCTCACCTTCCTACAGTTTTCACAGGACACGGCTTTAAATTCTTCCACTAAATTACAACCTTCCAAAGCAACTTTATTAATATAACGTTTGCCTGCAAACAAAATTCAGAAAAACACAATGGGTGAAGAAGTTACTAAGACAAGAAGGAGGTTTTATCTTCTGCTGATATGCATCAAGCTTAGTTTTTTTGACTGGAAACAAAATAGGATATTCCTACTAAATAACAGGAACAAATTCAGCAACAGAAATGCTTAAAAAGAATTATTATTCCGTAAGCCACATATAAATGACTGCAGACTATAAAACATATAGGCACTACTCTAATTTCAAGCCTTTAAATGAAATAGTTGTTTTTTCAAGAATTTGTATTTTAAGGATTTGTAGAGATACATATCTTAAAGAATTTGTACACTGGTCCTTAACCATAAGAAGATGCTACTTATTATATGAAAGTTCAATTTCTACCACCCTGTTACTGCAGCAGCTGAGTTAGAATGCATGTATGCAAAAAAGTAAGAACAGGCAGGATAAAAGTCATTTAACACATGCCAAAACCACCAGGCCTGGGAGCTTTCTGTCATTTCAGCAGAAGCTATGCTGCCAGTATTAATATCTTGGCTACATAACCTCATTTTTTTTTTTTAAGTATGGCTTACATCTCAATTAATATTCTGACAAAATCCTCTGCTAAAGAAAGACCAAAGAATATTTGAGGCAACTTTAATCTTAATCCTGACATAAAGGAATTCAGGGCATAAAGGAATACACCAAAGTAAAGCAAACATTCAGAACTGTTCTGAAAGAGTGTATGCCCTGTAAATACAACCCACATACAGAGACTCAAGGTGACTGTCTCAAATGTAGAAAAATACCCCACTGCCTATCCCAGAGTAATGAAATACATGCAAACATTAACTATTCCATAGCTACAATGCTAAAACAAGGTTGAATTCTCACCATTGTTTCTTCGAAAGAGTTAATACTTACACCCAACAAAGAAAATTTCAAGAGAGATCCAACCAAAATCACCAAGCTTCTCCAGTCTCTGCAGAATGCTGGCATCACCAGCACATCTGACCCAATGAAGTGCATCCCCAATATCAAGGAAACCCTATTTCAATTGAAGGAAAATAGGAAAAGAGGTAGCTAATTCTGTACAAAGCCAAGTCTTGAAAACAAATACCCCACTAACGAACAGCTCACCAGCAACATACTGGAAGTATTCCATGTAAATATAATAAATATTTCTGTAGCACTTATACTAACTACGCACATGTTCCTGGTTTGTTAGCTTCTGCAAGAGACAACAACTCACAAATATAAATATCTGAGCAACTCAAACATGGCATAATACAGACAATTCACAAAATGAAATTTTGTGAATTGTCTGTATTATGCCGTGTCATTCAGATCGTAGACTTTGATTTATAAACTTATTTTGTAATGACAATACACAAGTGCATTTTCTAATCACACTTGTTTCACACTGAAGCAACGTCCCCCAGGCTGTTAGCCATGCAGACCAGGGCCAATACTTGATTCCATAAATCTCGTAGATTGAATAGAAGAGAAGCCAGGATTTAATTATTTGAGCCGAAAGCTTTATTTGAAGGAGAGTGATCATGTGAAGAACATCTATTGCCTAGGATACTCTCACATTACCTGCACCTATAGTTTTTGAAAAGTAATTTTAAAACCCCCACAACTAATACAAATATCACCAAAAATACAGGAACTGGGTTATGCAGCAGTAACACACAGTTGTACTATTCTGCTTCTCCTGCTGCTACCACCAGCTACAATACTGGTTTTTAACGTCAATTGTTTTAATTTTAAATTTGCAGTTAACCTACAGTAAGTAGCAGCACCTGTGAAACAGGAAAAAAGTGACAAGCACAAGGAAATTAAGAATGCTCGCAGTCCAAAGATTACAAGCTGAAAACACATTAACTAGTTCTAACTGTACACTGAGTTTGATAAAGCAGATGCATCAGCAGGTTTCCAAAACCACACCCTTACTTGGCCATTCAGAGTCCTATCAGTATCTCATAAAAGATTTCCAACCTGTCTCCAAAGAGGAGACTTCCCATCATTACAGCGACCAAGCTTGGTACATTACAGTACCAAGTCCTACTGGTAGCCCTGTAGCCCCACCATACAGCACTGCCACTGCCAGTCATCGGCAACAGGCTTTATTGTATAGAGTTTGCAAGGCCACGGGGGCTTATCCTGACCTTCTGGAAAAGCTCGGTGTTAACTCTAAGAGCAGTTGGTCTTCCATACAGGTGGCCATGACTAATTTGGTTTGCTTTTGTAGGGGACAATAGCTTTCATATAGACGGTAGCTACAAGTAGCTGATGCTGCTCCAACTAACATAATGAGGCAGTATAGAGAAATGCAAGCCAGACACGACAGAGCACAGGCCATCAAAAATCAAGACACGTAATGAATTTTAGAAGAATGAATTAATGCCAGCATAGGGTAGTAAGAGATGGGGCACAGCTAATACTGGAGAACCAGAGACTATAAGCAAGCAGCCAAGTTAAAAAAAAAACCAAACACCACAAACACAAAACAACAAATACCTCCCCCCCAAAAAACAACCCAGACATGGATAAAATGGGGCAATAGCAGATTCTACCATACATAAAACTTACTCTCTCTACATATATGTATTTATAGTATTATCATATGTAACTTAAACCTGCAGACCATTGAAAATGGAGATCAAGGTATAAACCTGTGCACTATTGAACATAAAAAATAAAACTAAGTGGATTCTAGAATGAGGAAAAAGAAAACATCAACAGTGTCCTTGCAGCAAAAAAAACTCCAGGTAGCGATGGCTACCCCACACATGCAAACACCATACAGAAGCCATTCACTTAAGACCCCAAGGAGCAGTAGAGAAGTGAGCAAAACACCTAGGAAAGGAGCAGATACTACGAAGAGTGTATATGAATGTTAAATGCATTATCATTAGAGTTCTTCTGTTTATTCATATTTTCCTTCCTTTTCCTTTCTGCAATAATTAATTCTGCAATATTTCAGTTACAATGACAATAACTTCTTACACTTTAAAGCATTTTGCCCATCTCTAGACTTCTAGAATAGCACACCAGCACAGAGAGAACAAAACAGAACACACCAGACAGAACTGTGTACTTATGGGAAGGAATCTAAGAATATTCAAGACTGAAGTTAAAGAGAGCAGAGACACATCTCAGAGGAGTTAGTGTGCAACAGCAAGTGGCAAATCTGTGAGAAAGTACCAAGGAAAGTCTCTGGTGGGTATTAAAGCTGATGTGGGAGAGCTGACTTGGGCTCCAGCTGCACAACCTGTAACAACAGCAACCTCCAAGAGAAGCCATTTATTTTCATTATGTGAACTACCCTCAAAGTTCTCACTCATTTTGGTCTTCCTACACAGACAATTTATGTAAGCATATAGAAGTTCTGGATATTTGCACAAATATTTTCTTTGCATTCACAAATAGACATTCTTATTAAAAACAAAATTGAGAAACTTACATTTTCTATTCTTCTCCCAATTCTCAGTACACCTCCGATAAGAGGTGGAACATTCTGGAAAGAAATAGAAAACAAATAAACCCCAAGTTATTAAGATCTGATAATTTTTGGTTTTATCTGGTCAGGTCCAGCCCAATAACATTTTCTGTTCTGCCTGAGTGCGGTATCATTTGGACAGTTGCTCAGGTCCTTCTGAAAATTTTAGGAAATATTCTTGTATTTAGTAAGCAAATCCCCTACCATTTTTGATGAAAAATAAACACATGCCAGCACAGAAACACAGAACGCACAGATGCTATGACATCTGGTTAGGAAAGCCAGCCATTTTAATCACTTCTGCCATTACCTACATAAAAAAGAACCAGTTGATAAATCAAATGAAACCCACCCAAAACAACTGTACTTCCTCTCCTCAGATCTGCTCCTCAAAAAACCCCAAAATTTTATTGGATATACAGTCTTCTACGTGGAAAAGTAGGTACGGGCTGAGGAATTAAGAGGGCAGCAGAGGTGACGGGAGCGGGAATATACACAGATCCTTTCATACAAAGATCAAATGGGAGACGACCAGAGGAGGAAACAGCACAAAGAACCCACTGCATGAGACAAAGTAGAAAAATTGCATGGACATCCTGAAGTTCAAGGAGGCGAAAATAGAGCACTTGCCTGACAGAAAAAGCAGTAAGAAGAGCATAAGGCAGTATGAATCCACAAAAACCACATAGTACATGAACACCTAATTATAGAAAATCATGTAACAAAAAACGTATACCTCAGGCCAAGCAAAGAATTTCAATATAAATTTAAAAAACAAAGTCCCATCCATTGGGCTACTGAGAACACTTCTTACATCATTCTATCTTCTGCATTGTTGTTTCTGTTTTAAGTCATCGACAATAACAAATTTTAAATATAATTTATTGAATGAGGAAGAATTAAGGGTGGGGGGAGTATTTAGTATTTAACTTGTTCGTTCAAGAATAGTGCCATTTTCCTCAGATATGAGGAAAACAGCACTGTTCTTGAACAAACAGTTAGTAGGTTACCCCAACTGTAGTAGGTTACCCCAACAGTTAGTAGGTTACCCCAACTGTAATGAAGCCCATGACATTCTCTCCAGAAAGCTGCAACACAACAGCCAATGCATTCACTCCAGCAAAAGGAAATGTCTGATTTAAGATACTATCTCAAGATACATAGGATACAGATTTAATTAACCTGCTATACTTGAAGATGTACATAAAGTTAAAGTATACTACTTACAACAACTTTCTTTATTAAATCAATAAGGTCTTCCAAAACTTCAAACTCACAGAATCTCTTCCAGTGCTGATCTAAAATCTGTAAACTGTTTAAAACCAGAACAAGTTATTTTGAAAAAATAACACTGTGTTTGTTACATGGTCTTATTTACTAATACATATGATAATTAGATCTAAGCAAGGGAATGGTTACAAGCTCAAATCAAGACTATCAGAGGAGGAAAAAAAAAGCTACAAAGCTTTTGGTACTTTTGAAATACAAGGCGCCCATTCAACTACTTAAACACAGTCACAGATTCCAAACTTCAGAAACACAATGTTAATATTTTCTGCTGGATATTCAAGAACTACAACTTCTGACCTTAACTAACTTAGCCCACTGATAGACCATTTAACCACTGCTTAAAGTATGCAATGATCTTTCACAGGTAAAAAAAAAAAAAAAAGTAAGCAGATCTGATCAATACTTAGGAATATCTAAAGGGCAGATGTCAAGAGGAAGGGTCCAAACTCTCTTCAGCGGTGCCCAACGACAGGACAAATGGCAAGGGGCACAAAATGGAAGAGGGAGTTCCATCTCAACATGAGGAAAAAATTCTTGACTACAAGGGTGACAGAGCACTGCAAAAGGCTGCGCAGAGAGGCTGTGGAGTCTCCTTCTCTGGATATACTCAAACCCACCAGGATACGATCCTGTGCAACCTGTTCTAGGTGATCCTGCTTTAGCAGGGGGGTAGCACTACATGATCTCTAGAGGTCCCTTCCAACCCATTCTGTGGTTAATACTTCAGTAATATGGCTACTTACCTCCAATCAACTACCAAAGAATTACTTTTCCTTCTGAAGAGAGACCAAAAGATGCGTATTTTAATAACATTACAATATTCTTTTAATATGTCAACTGGCTGACTGCACCACACCTCGCAGGGATCAACATCTTCAAGAAAACAATTCAGAATTAGACACAATTGAGACATAAGTAATGAAAGTCCAAATAAACATTAAATATATCATATACTTCTATACTGTATTTCTAAATACTATAGAACCAAACCACTCTAAATACATCGAGCAGCTTGAGGTTTTTCATAAACTGAAGGGGGAGAAGGAATTTATACGGAGGCAAGAATAGGGACCTGCTGGCAGGCTTTACATTCCTTGCCTAAGGAATTGCCCAAGTCCTGAACTGTATTGATACAGTACATTATAAGTGAATAAATACAAGCTGGTTCTAATAAGGAGCCTAACAATAGCTGTGAGCGTCAACGATTGTAACAGATGCTATTTTCCAGATAAACATGAGCCTCAAACCATACACAATAATTATTTTCTACAATAAACCCAGAATGGTGTGACACATAGCACAAAAAGAACAGCAATATCATTCCTTTTCCTCCAAAGGCCACCATGTCCATGATGCAGGACTTTATAAAAAATATAACCAATTTCCCTGAGAGACTACCATTAAAAGGTAAAGATCCTTTTTAGATTACTGAGGTGACATCAAGTATTCTCACAGCAGAAGCAGTATTATCCAAATCTGAATACATGTAAAAATCCATTTTACACAGCTGGCTATGTTTATCTGAGTTTCCTACATATACAGGTTACTATTTGCATAGTGAATCCAGAGTTGAGGAAAAGTAGGTGGCTCAACAGCATGTCAAGTTAATTCAAAAAAATAGAAAACATTTTTGAATACTATAACTGCAAAACTTTATCTACAAAGAGCAACTTGTAGGTGTCTTTAGACCTATACAGTTAAAACATAGCCACAATTCAAACCGATTGACCATCTGTACTGTTCTCACAAACATACAGCGCTCCTTCACACATTACATTAAAACAAAAATGTGAGAATACTTTCACTGTAAAAGAAGATACCAATTCTTTTGCTTACAAAAATTATTTTTCTGCTTATTCAGACAAAATAAGGGGAAAAGTGTAATAACAATCAAAAGATGTAAGCACAGCACAAAAAGTGCATTAGGAAGTTATGTAATGTTGGTTTATTTTACATACCTGTTTTAGGCCTGTGCTGGGATTGCTGTATAAACACTTCATGACCCTAGAGATAAACACACTTTTTAATACCACACATCTTGCAAATGTCTTATGCTAATGCAACGATTACTGAACTGTTTCTAAATACTAAACTAATATAAATTGCTTACCTCAGGGGAATGGAGGCACGGAAGAGATTTTTACATTGTCACCAATTCCTTGTCTTGACAAGGTAACCACTGCATATGTTTAGACCAGTATAAAAGAGGTCTAAGGTTTTATCTTCATAAGCCAGCAGCATGATCAAATGGGAAACAAATCTATAAAGCAAAGTACTCAGCCCTGAGCAATCTACTTTTACATTAAATGTTCCTCAAGGGGTTTTAGCCTGCAGTGGTTCAAAACCAGTCCCAAAGACACAGCACCTATATTCTTAAAAGTGCCTTCTAGGGTAGTCTCACGTTCACTGAAACCCACTTACACACTTAAAGACATCTTAACAACCAAACCCAAACCACAAAAGACAATTGGGGTATTTGCTTCAAAGCATTTTCCTGATCTGAACCAAAATACTAATTCAAACGCTTTATTTAACAAAATTAATTAATTATTAACTAAAATTACTTAGTTGACTATTATCAACTACAAATTATTCTGTAATTAAGTAAAATATTCATGCATACACCATTGACCCATACAGAAAAACTGTTTCCATGTACGCACTCATTCTGAACAGAAGCTTTTTATAACATGTCGATAATGCTCATTCACCACTCACCAGCACCTCATTAACTTCTAAGATCACTCTGAGGTGGAAAAATTCTTCCTGCTTCCCTTCCCCCATTCCCCACACCCCTCCATCCCATTTCCCCAAGAATAAAATATTGTTACTATTCCTTATTCTCCCATGTTTCCACAGTTTTGCCAATGTTTTATTAAGGAAAACAAGGAAACAAAGTCTGCAATATTTTGCACTACCAAATGACAAACCCCTTAGGATTCAATCTTTGTAATTCACTTTTAGCACAGCCAAAAAGCAAATAAGCCAAACAAAAATGGGGGAGGAGGGAAGCACATTTACTAGTGTTATCCATCACAATAGTTTAGTTGCTGTCTTACAAAAAAAAGTTTACCTGAATATCCATAGATAAATAATCATGAATGGGTGAGAAAACTTTTAATATTTTGTTTAAACTATTTAATCAACATTAGATTAGAATTCTATAAAATAATGGTTCAAGCTCAGGTACTAAACAGCAGTGCAATGTTCAAGAATGTCTGAGAAAATACATTTAAGATTACAATGCAGATTTTAAAAAATAATTACATTTTGGCACTTAGTACATGTTAATTTAAATGAGTGTATATCTCAAAGTAAGTGGCACAAGTGGTTGATATGCTGCTTCATGTCAGCATGCTGCTTCAATACATTAAGTTATTTAAAACACAGTACTCCGTAAGAGCTTCTTAAGAATAAATTACTTGTTTCTATTTTGCAGATCACTAAAAAGTCTATTATTTTAACAAACATTATACAGATGTCATTTAATAAACTCTAAATATTATCACTTCAAAGAAATGCAAAGCTAATTCTGAAAATGACTGGGGAAAAGTATAAAAACAAATTACTGAACACATCTTTTTGTAAAGTTTCTTTAACAGCCCTTTATTCTTTCAGTAACAGACTTTCTGGAAATACTAGCATACTGTGCAATAATGATTTAGTAACATGACCTAAAGTCATGACAAGCAATCACATGATTTCACCCCAAGTTGCCTTTCTAATCTCTTAGAACATCACATGTACATCAAGGCTTACTTTCAAAGAATTAGTGACTGTAACTATTTAACAGATCAGGATGCCCAATAGCTAAGAGGAAAAAAATTGTTATTATTTCAAAATCAATCTTGAAAAAAATCACTGAATGTCTCCTTCACTCCAAAACATGGATTTTGCTACAGTATTAAAAAACAACACAAAACCCGCACACAAAACAAGCTACACACCCCCCTCAGATATCAAGTCCACAGTGGTATTCCCACCAAAGCAAACTTGAAAACAAAGATTCAGCACTTGCTCAGGATCAAGGGCTTTCTTTCCATAGGACAGCACAAACAGCACTCTAAGAGAATAAACATCTTGTACTGTATATTAACACAACTGTTATTCTGGTTTGTCCACAGCACACACACACAAAAAAGGGTTCATTAATATGAACACCTTCCAATGAGACTCACTGCTGGTAACTATCCCTCATAAAGATACAACTTTACAAATACAAAATTAAACTTACCAGCACTTTTAATTTTTGCACAGGAAGAATAGTAGACCAGATGGTTTGTGTTTTGCAGCAGCAATACTTTAAAAAAATAACTCATAACTGAGCTCTCCAAACAGCAGAAAGATTAACTACCACACTGTTTTCTAACACTCCTTAAGCATAGTAAGAAGTGGAAAATAAGTCAGAAAGGCATTATTGGAAGCATAAAAATGGAAGAGTGCTACAGGTTATTAAAAAAAACACAATAATTAAATAAGCAGAGTCCCTATTAGGCACAAAGAAAGAAGAACAAGAATGAGAGATGACAAGAAAAAAGAATGGATGAATCCTACAGTTAATTTGCAGACTTTAACTGTCATGAGCTAAGCTTAGGTTCCTTTACAATTAAAGGAACTGAAGCTGTTACTCTGAGGCATGTCAGCCCAAGTATGGCCTGGATACATGGTCAACAGGTTGGTCAAGTTCTGCTACCAGGATCTACAGATCACTGTCTAGGTTGACACAGTTGTATAAGCATTTAGTAAAAGTCACCTGATGATATACTGTCTCTATAGACTATCCCAATTTAGTACTTGCACAAGTGGATAACAGACAGCAGAAGATATCCTCATGTTAGAGTTAATCAACCCCAGCAACCACTCTGCAGATCAGATCTGAAACATCTTGCAAGTTTTTCATCCAGTTTCAAACCTACTTACCAATTCACAGCAAGATGGTTCATCGGCATAAAAAGTCCAGGCTGCAATCTCAGTTCTGCGTTCACCCATGGCACATGATCCTGCGATCTAAAAGGATGGAAACATACATGAGGGAAACTCAAGAGGCAAGTGGCACACACTTTACAGGACTTTAAATGAGCACAATATTAAATTACACCTTGCAAGATTTTAATGGAAAGTGTGCTGTTTCTGCATAGCACAGATTACAATGTAACCTAAAGAAATCAGTTAAAAGGTAGTTAAATCGAATCCTCTAAGAGTCTTCCAAGTCCCTGCCACCCTCACGCCTGGCAGGCAGGAGGGAGAGGAACAGTTTCTACCAGTCGGGTAAGGGGCAGCGGTTCGGGTGTTACTGCTACATACCGGAGAGCTGAGTCGCTCATCGCGCCCGCTCCGCCGGGCAGGACCAGAGGCACAGCCCCTCCCAGATCGCGCGTCCTTCTCCTGCCCGGGGTCTCTCCCATCACCGCCCCCCCCAGCACCGGTCTCCCCCTTCCGCTGCACCTCAGAAGCCCCAAGGCTCCGACGTGTCGCGGCCCGGCGCTCCCAGCGTGACAGCCCTACCCCTACCCACTCCTCCCCGCGCCAACCAGCTCCACACGGCCACGGAGAGGTCTGCGCCTCGGCTCCTGTGACCAGCAGCGCCGGTTTCCTCTCCGGACGGACCGTGGCAGGAGCCATCCTCCCCGGACCAGCCTCAACGAGGGCGAAGGGCCGAAAGCTCAGAGAAGCGTGAGGCGGCTGAAGGCGAAAAGGAGGAGGGAACGGGAGGAGACCGCTCACCGCCGCAAAGCTCAACACTTTCCACACGGTGTACCGCTCTCGCTCCCCTCCGCCAGGCCAAAATGGCTCCCACCCCTCAGCGAGCCCCACCCACTCAAGCCTCAAGCAATCGACCGGCTGACGTCACTAAAATGAACCAATGAGCGGCAAGCAGCTGCCGGCACCCGCCTGCTGCTCCGCGACGTGCGCATGCGCCCGCTATTGAAAAGGCCTGGAGCTGGCGGGGCGGTAGGGGCTATGCTGTGCTGAGGAGGGGGCGAGCTTGGTTGGCTTCTCCGCCTTCATCCTGCCGCGGGGATGGCCTGGGTGTGGTATCTTCCCCCAGCCAGGCCGTGACCTGAAAAGGGAGGAGACTGAATGGTTTCGGGGAGTGGGGAGGATGCTGTTGCGGGCAGGAGATGTGTCTGGCGGGGGTCGGTAGCGTCGGAGCCGTGGCTGGGCAGAGGGGGTCCCATCCGTGGGGTTGGGAACGGAAAGCCGTGGCTCAGGGCGGAGGGGGTGCCGCTTCCTGTCGCCTCGAGTACCGGCCGGGGTGTTGAGAGGAACTCGGGCGAAGCCTCTGTGTGTTCTTCCCCACGCCCCGAAGCTACAGAGAGAAGGCCGGCATGGTTGAGAACTCACCAGCCCCGTTGCCAGAAAGGGCAATATATGGATTCGCTCTCTTTTTAGGATCGTGGTTTGGCTTCAGTAAGTGCTCGGTAGTAGAAGCTTTGCTTGTGAGCCAAGCACAGTTCCAGTAGGGCCACCGGGAGAGGGTCAGAACTGTGTTTGGGCACTCGCTGTGAGGGTGTGTGGTGGGCCAAGCAGGCCTTACCAGACCGGCCAGATCTTAAAAAGATCTGTCACCACCTTTTGTGATTTCTTCCTGTTTTGTCTGTCTTTAACAGTGCTGCCTTTGACAGTGCTGCCAACTCATAAAATGCATTCTCATTTTATTAACGTTTTGACTTGACTTGCATGCATATCTGCTATGAAGTAACTGCTGTGGATCCTAGTAGTATGAACTTTACCTAAATGCTGAAGAAAAAAAATAAAATCAGTCTGGTCAACAACAATGGAAAATTACTAGGTTATGCCACCATTTCTTTGCCAGTGTGGCAGATGCTTTAGCATTTCACTGAGGATATCTTGGGTGCCCAAGCAACCAAAGCTTGAGAGGGCATGAACACCTTTTTCACACTAAGAAAAGGTGCTGCCAAAATATACTGTAGTTGAATAACAAAACAGGGGCTTACTGTAACTCACTCTTACCCCTAAGAAGTAAGTAGAAATGAAAGTAAGTTGGTTTCTGTGTCTCTCGCAGGAAGCTGCTGCAGCTCCATGTCTTGCATCACTGGTTATTAACCTGTTCCCCTCAAGCTTTGGTAGAGCTTTCTCTGGATTTGTTGTTAGGGAGCAAAGATTCTCAGTATTGGTTTTGTTAAAATGAATGATTAACCTGCTAAGAATCAGAAAGTATTTCCAGTGACTTTTTCCAAAGACTTCTATCCTAGCACCATATTTCCACCAAATTTCCTTTCAACCAAATTACCAGCTGTTTGAGAATTTTCAGCTTTAATATTGCCTGTGTTCAGAGTCATTTGGCATCCTTTTACTGAGGGATTTTTTTGTTCTGCAGTTCAGCATGCAAGATACTGTTGTCTGCCTACATAGGAAATCAGAAAATAAATGTTGAGATCTTAAAAAATGGTATGATATCATCAGATGCAAATTATTGCCCCCCATATTGGGCAAATTTTGTGACTGAGAGGCATATTCTGCAGTGTTTTGGTAGAGCTATTTTGATTTAAATAGTATAAAAATGAAACGCTATTTCACCTTGTCTCAGTAGGGAAGTATTGCGTTAAAACTTAGGAAGTCTAAAGCACTACCAGTCTTACTATTATTGTTATTATTACCGCCTCATAATTCTTTTGTGCAGTGTTGTATCTTATCTGGGCGTATGTTCCTGAGACTTGGCTGTTCTCATTAGGACTAACATACTGGCCTCAAAAGTAAGTTCAACCAGTTAAACTCCTTAGCCACAATATATGTAACTGTAGGATACCCTTAATTATTTTCAAATAACAAAACTATTCTTTTAAACAGTGGCCTTGTACATAATCCGTTCTTTTCCCGGTAATTCTGTAATCTTGGTGAAGCTTTTTTTTTAAATGTAGATAAGTAGCTATGATGAAACTTTTTAATTGTGTATTGAAAGAATAGTATTGCAATGTTTTATGATAATTTTAATTTTTTTTTCCCCAGGAAGTTTGCTGATGAAAATACATTCAGCTTTAAACTGTAATTAAAATAAAAATCCTCCATAAGGAATCTATTTGATGGCTTTTACCAAACTTACTACAGCAACTTTGCAGTCAGTAACCTTGTGAGAGACACAGGGCCATATTCAGCACTGTCGTTTTCTTTTTCTTGGCCAAGTTTGTACTAGATACAATAACAGCCATTATGTTGAAACTGTTGTATCATTAGGCGTTTGTTGTTATGCTATGTCATTTTTTAAATCTTTTAAATCTTTTTTTCCTCAGATACTGGGCAGTTGCTTTGCCAGCATACCTCCTAGTTGTTATAGGAATTGGTTATATATTACTTTTTGGTATTAACATGATGAGTACAGCTCCACTTAACTCCACACATACTGTAACAGGTAACTTTAATGTTGTAGTTTTCTTAAAAGGTTTTGATACTTAACTGATAATTTCTGTATATATGTAGCCATATATGATGCAAATACAATTTTAAGCCTTTGCATTTTTTGATATAGAAAGGAGTTCTTGAAATATTGAAGTATTTTAGTGGAAGGATAGACATGAGCCTGACGCTTGTCTTAAGGGAGTGGTTTCTGACTAGTAACTACTGGCAAAGAGACATGTTCTAGGTATTCAAAGTTTTTAGCAGGCAGCCACATCTCCCTCCATGTGAGGAATTCCACTGCTGTTTTCACCTGGACATTTTTGTTAGATGCTGACTGTAAAATTTGTCGAGAAAGTTATCTGTTGCTAAGACTTCTGGAGTTACATCACAAACTGTGTGCATACTGTTAAGTTACACTGAACTGCTAAAGAAAAGAATCAGTGAAGACCGTAGTTCAAATGCATTACTGCAGCGTTTGTCTGGAACTGCCGTTTAGTCACCCTGTGGTACTGGTCCCTCATTCACAGTCCTGTGTCACCCTTTCATTTGGTCTCAATGCAAGAGTTTTTATGGCCATGTGGGACAGGGACCTACTCTGTTTGAAAAACAGCTATATTTGAAAATTTTCAGGGGGAGCAGTTCTAGAGCTGTGTTCAAAGTGGACCTGTAGAGATGTTTATGCTGTTAAAAGAACAGGTGCTGTGTGGTGATAGGAACAAGCAGCCAAGATAAGGAAAGGCAGGTGGACATCATCTCTCAGAAGAAGTCCTAGTACAAAGTATTCAAACAACAGACTGAGCTATTTGCTGTGGGGTTTCTTCTTTTTTGTTTATCTGTGGATAGTTACGGTTTAAAGTCATGTCGCATTTAAACCCAAGCCCAAGTCTCAAGACAGCCCCAGACCCTCCCTCAGCAGGAGGGTACAGTTGATTTTTTCAGAGACTCTGCTAGTATATGTTGATGTAAAGCATTTCTCGTGACCATCTTATTATACCTAAGCAAGATGGGATTTTTGGCATCACTTATAACAGCTAAGTTCTTACAGTGTCGCATTCTATAACATTTTTTGAAAGAAAATAAATCTGTAATACACAAAATGTTCTCCTTCTGTCTTGTAGATAACTATGCAAAAAAGCAGCAACAGAAGAAATTTCAAGAAGAAGCAATTCCAGCATTGAGGGATATTTCCATCAGTGAAGTAAACAGAATGTTTTTCCTTCCTGAAAAAGGAATCTGCAATAGCAGATAGTCATTATTAATATCTGTTTGAACAAAGGACTAGTAGAAGTGTTACAAAAGGAAGATCAAAACCTCTCAAAGCGAAAAAAAAAAACCCAACCCCCTCTCTGCTTGTAGAACAAAACTTTCTCTTTTTTCTGAATTTATAGCTAGATTTATGTAAACAAATTTAATTGAGATTGTTTGATTTTATTATTATGCGTGAACTTTAAGAACCTGCACTAGTATGAGAAGTATGGCTCATTAGTTTATCTAGCAATTCTCGCGAGTTTAAAATAACGTTTTATTACTTGCAGGTTTCAGCTTGCGATTTCCATCTGAGGGTGAAAGAAATAGCTTTCGGATGTAGTCTTTAAATTCTGTTTCCCTTTGAATTCAGGAAGAGAAAATGTGTTATGCTAGTCAAATGCTTGAGGGTTTTTTATAAGTTATGCTATTTTGGAATGTTTGCATTGTAACTATTTTTCATTTGCAAATATTTAACAAATGCAGCTAATTTTTACTTGCTAGCCATTTGTTTGTGATTCTGTGGGTTTTGTTCTGAGTAAAATGTGTAGTGGTCTGTTTTTCTTAACACAGTTATTTTCTCAGGAAAATATATTTATTTCCCACCCCACCACCAACTTACTGGGCTTATTGAAATACCATGATGACCAGAAATAAGGAAGATAGATTGCAAAGATTTGTGAAACAAGTCTTGAAATACCTTTTTGGGCTGGGTGATTTGTTTGGGTTTTAAACCATTCTTAAGAATATTGAAAACTGGGTTAAAAGTAATTTCTGGTAATATGGGAACTGACATGTCTATCGTATTATTGTCTAGAGACTAGCACAAAGCACAGTAACTTGTGATGGCCATGTAGTTTGGATGTTCCTTCAACTGTGAATGTTCTTTCATGTATGCATTACTTAGAGACAATTTTTATCTCTGCTCTTACAGGAGTCGCAAAGCCAGTTATTATCTTCAGTATTTGAGGTTATTTAGTTCAAATGTGAAGACCAGTGAATAGAGCTTCATTATTGTTTGCTTAGGTCTATAAGCCAACTTCTGACCAGCAGAGAATTTAGTTTTAAAAACTCACTACTTTACTAAAAAATGATAAAATTTTGAACATTCATTTGAAGAATCTTGGGCCATGTCTTTAGAAATCAGTAAAAACAAACATCAGCTTCTATGTAATGCCTTAAGGCCTGGTAATAATGTGGTATGAATATGAAATATGTAGTTTCTTGGTGTTCTAATCTTTGGTAGTTTTCTATTTTCCATCTGTGTTTGAAGGGGAAAAAACAAAACTAAGCAAAACATGCTAGGAATGACAGGTAGGAGAAAAATGCCTTTCAACATTGACAGTAGATTTTGGGGTCATTTTGTAAGAAAGCATATTTGTAGGCTTCTTTGTGAAGCTTGGGGGTTTCGGTTTCATATTATTTTCTCCCTCATACCACGACTTTGCTCTTCTGTTAATTTTAATTTGCATGCTCAAACACCCATATTAACACAGGGTTAATTCAAGATTTTATGATCAACGTCCATGAAGATATATTTGCTCTTTGTCACTTCTCTAATTACATTGTAGACACTGAAATATTGACTGTGATCTCTTTTTTTTTTCCTGTGTAATTTCTGTCTGTGTTCCATGTTCCTTTTGCTTTCCGAGAAAGCAATTTGAGTTTTAATTGTAAATTGACAAGTGAAGACCATGTTTGTGGTATTCTTTAATGTAAGGATTAATTTAGGCCCCAGTTAAGGATACTCAAATCCCTTCGGGATAAAGAAAAGCTACTGGAAAATGCCCTCAAGCCCTGAAAGCACACAAATTAAGGGACTGTAAACCTTGGACAAAGATGGTATCAGTGATGAATCTGCCATTTCATTTAACAGCAGACCTCACAATTATGGGGAAACTAACAGAGGCACCTATGTGAGCAGGCAAACTGGGGCCATTTAAGTAAAACTTGCAGGCATGAAACCCTTATCTTTGCTTTCCTGTCACTGCTGTGTAGCACTGCTTCAAAGGCACTGTGGTGGCCTTTTTGTCAACTTGGGGATAATGTTTGATGCTTCCTAATTGCCTCTGCAATCAAAATAAAACCAGGTAACGTAGCGTGCATGGGCTAATAAATGTCTTATAGGGAATTGCAGGTGTTTGGGATCCATCATTTCACAGTCTTGCCTATGTGATTAAAGAAAAGATAATGCAATTCTGCCAGTAAAGAGGAGAGAGATTATTCCTTTTGTAAATACACAGCACACTTACAGCTATAGTTATTTGCTGAGATTTATGTAGACTTTACCTTAGATATTATTAAAAAAGTAATTATTGGGCTATGTTTCTAGTTGTGCCTTACTTTACAAAAAACAGCATCTGTTCAGAGATAGGATATCAGGTATCCATTCTTCTCAGACTGAGGAAAAAATAAAGGCAAAAGCCTGAATTTGCCCCTATTTTCACACTTCCAACTTACTGATGGTGTGTATTTCTAGCATAACCTCATAGTAAGCAGGAGAGTTAGAGTTAGTAGGCAGCTTTGTTCCTGCTGAAACAAACCAAATGGTGAAATAACTTTTTTTTTGTTTAATGCAATTTCTAGGATTCTTTTGCACTTTTTATCATGTTGGAGACAAATGAAACTTTACACATCTTGCTGTAAACATTATCTGGTAAGACAGGTTCCCCCAAGAAGTGTTTGAATGGATGCATGTGTAAACATGTAATAATAAAATGAACAGGTGCCCTGTTTCAAGCTGTGTGCCAGAGGAAATAATAGAGCTGTGTTTGCCAGATATGAGTATGGGGGTAGAGTATGTCTCTTCTTTCCATCCTAGTGGTAAATGCAGGGTTGTAGCAACACAGGTGATGAATTTATAGTGTTGAAGTTGAGAAGTACTGACAAAAACTCGGAAGAGTTACACAAATGATTTAAAGAGGGAAATTATCTTGGATTTTTGTCTTCTGCAATGAAGTATATTGAATGTCATAAGCTTGGAGGCTTCAATGCAAATAGAATGTATGTATGTGAAGTAGAAGAGCTAAATTCTTTGTGTGTCCACAACATTGAAATTTTATTGCAAGTATTTATAGGATTTGCCACTTTGAGATCAACAGGGAGTAAGAGGTAAATGCTGTGTTATGAAGTTCAAAGTTATAAAGTATGTGGAGTAAAAAAAAGCACATAAGTAAAAAGTTAGCACAGCTTTGTGCTTACTGCTCCTACAGATAGGGTGACTGGAGTAAGAAAAGGAAGAAAAGAAAAACAGCACCTTAATTTCAGCTTGCAGGCATGAATGTGATGTTGCAGGAAGTGATGCTGAGTGAAAGAACTTGTTTCAGCAGTCATAAAATGGAGTTATCTTCTTCCTTGAGATACGCAGGTATGCTTTTCTGTACCTAAAGCATTCTGAATTATACAGGCCACGCTAAAAATATTTTGAGCATACTATGGAATGCTCTCAGTTTGATTTGGAAGTGTTTGAGTCATCTTGTCCCCTGCATCAGCTTTCTGTCC
Organism: Heliornis fulica; assembly: GCA_013399135.1. Taxonomy (NCBI): domain Eukaryota; kingdom Metazoa; phylum Chordata; class Aves; order Gruiformes; family Heliornithidae; genus Heliornis; species Heliornis fulica. Next base: position 36,980 of record VXBZ01008656.1, on the reverse strand, counting down.
AAGGAGGGTGTGACAAATCAATGCCTTGGCTGTATCTGAAGTAGTCCAGTTTTATAAGAGTGTTAAGAAGTCGTGGGTCTTTCTCTTTGTGTAGTGTTTCTCTAATACTTAATTCACATTCATGCGGAAACTTCCATCCACAATTACAATGAGAAACTCGCTTCTAAAGCTCTTTTTCAAAGGCTTTATGAATACTTGATTTCTTTAGCAGGCAGCTTCAATGGACTTCAGTTTAATTTGTGGCTGTAAATGATAAAGTATTTCTGACTTACAGAATACTTAATAAATTATTTTTGTGTAATCACCTTTTGTTCCATAATGCACCTTTTCTACGGGCATGTTGAGTCCAGTGGCTAATAACATTTAATGCAAAGTCCTGCTTGCTGCTGTACTGTTGGATTTCCAGTTGGCTCTAAAACAACTGAGATGAATGGGGTTCTCTCTCTCTATTCATGAATTGAGCTGTATTCCGAGGGGGAAGTTTGGGAAGCATTTAGTCTTGTTCTGCCAGTTTCCTTACAGAGCAATTGCCAAAATACATTTTGTTGATGTGCTGTGTAGTTTATGTATCAGCTTCTGAGCCTGCTGCTAAAAGCAGATCATAGATTAACCCTGTCTACAAATGATAATTATATGGGGCATAATTAAATAGTAGATGATTTAAGTGAACTGGATGGATTTTTGTCTCTGGAGCTTGTAAGACCACTTTTGTGAAGATTGCAGTTTCTCAGTTGTGGCAGTTTAGACCTGCTACTATTGTTATTCTCTCAGTGTAAATGCAGCTTAACAGAAAAATATTTCCCATGTCCTGCTTTCAGATGAGATAAGAGTTAGAGCTTGCTTTCTAGTAGCTGGTATAGCACTGTGTTTTTGATTTAATATGACAATAACATTGATAACACACTGATGTTTTCAGTTGTTTCCAGGCAGTTTTAGTGCCTACACCAAGCCAAGGACTTTCCAGCTTCTCATGCCCTGCTAGGTGCACAAGGAGCTGGGAGAGCCCAGCCAGGGCAGCTGGCCCAGACCGGCCAAGGGGATATTCCCAACCATGTAATGTCATGCTCCCGATATAGCTGGGGAGGCGGGATCACTCATTGAAAGCAGACTGGGCATCAAGGGTGGTTTGGGTTTCCTTCAGTGTGTAGTGAGCAACTACATGTGTGGATCACTTGTTTTATTATTGGTTTTGTTATTACTATAATTATTCTCTTCTCTTGTTAGCCTATTAAATTGTCTTTATCTCAACCCACAAGTCTTTCATTCTCCTCGCCATCCCCCTGGGGTGGAGAAGGGTGAATGAGCAGTTGTGTGGTGTTTGGTTACCAGCAGGGGTTTAACCATGACAACATGATAGTTCTTTTCATCAAAATTATTATGGTGTCATGTTGAGAAAGAATGCTCAACAGACAGTCATGCAAGGATGTGCTTCCCTTGGATCTATGCATCCTTCAGGATCTTGTCTTAAAGGAACTATGCTGATTTTGACTGGGATAGAGTTAATTTTCTTCATAGTAGGGCTGTGTTTCTGATCAGTACTGGAAACAGTGTTTTACACAATACAGAGATGTTTCAACTATTGCTGAGCAGGTCTCACACAGAGCCAAGGTCTTTTCTGCTCTTCGCAGCACCCTACCAGCGAGTGGGCTGGGGGTGCATGAGAAGCTCTTGGAGACAACCAAGAGAGCTGACCGCAGCTGACCAATGGGATGTTCCATAACATATGATGTCTGCTTGGCACGTAAAGCTGGGGGAAGAAGAAACGAGGAGGGGTAAATTTGGGTGATGGCATTTGTCTTCCCAAGTAATGATATGTGATGGAGCCCTGCCTGCCTGTAGGCAGTGGGGAATGAATTCATTGTTTTGCTTTTCCATGTTGGCTTCTGCTTTCCGTTACCCTGCCTTTACCTCAACCCACGAGTTTTCTCACTTCTACACCCCATCCCACTGGGCAGGAGTGAGTGGCGGTTTGGGGCTTAACGGCCAGCTGGGGTTAAAACACACCAAAAGCTTAAAAGTAGAGTTCAAGACCAGTTTATGAGTATACTTTAATGTTGATTTTTCATGTGAATACATACAATAGAAATCTAAAATTGTAGACAATTTCTGGATGTTTTTCCAGCATTTGTGTACCAGTGGAACATTAATTTGTCTTATACTATCATAATTTTATGCAATGGAAATCAAAAGGTAGCATTTGCTGGAAATGTTACAGTTGTTGAATATCTCAAGGGAGTTCTGTGGAACAGAGTTTCTAAGTCAGCAATTTAATTTGTAAAATGTTGTGGTTTTAGTCTTGTCTTTGAAGTAGTCAGCTCACAATAACAAAGCATCCCCAAGTAATAAGTTTATCTTCCTGTAAGTGATGGATGATTCTAAGGTCACTTAGAACTTGGCAAGGTCAAATTGCAGATGAAGTAACAAAGCAGAAATGAAAACTGAAAGTTAACTGCAGTTGAATAACAGAGGTTCTGTGTATCAGTTCGCTGGACTTCTCCGTTGTTCATACTGCCCTGCTGTAAGGTGGGGGGCACCCAGGAAGCTGGGAGGGGACTTGGCCAGGACAGGTGACCCAGACTGGCCAAAGAGGTATTCATGCCAATCACATCACGTTCAGTATAAAGGGTGGTCAGTGGGGGAGGAGGTCACAGCTTTAGGATGTGCAGTTTTGGGGACAATCTGGTTCCAGGACAGCTCTGAGCTGCTCGGCCTGGGGTGTGCAGTTTGGTGAGAAATCTTATCCTGTATCACCAATTCTCTGTATTTTACTATGAAATGTTATCCTGTTACTGTTATCTGTCTCTACTGTCCCAGTAAACCGTCCTTATCCCAACCCATGAGGTTTGTCTGTCTTTGTTGGTTTTCTATCCCTTCCGCCCCAGCTTTTCAGAGAGAGTGGCTGTGTGGTGTTCAGCTCTCATCTGGGGCAAAACCACCATAGACAAATAATTAATCTTTCAGCTAATTAAAAAATGCTGGTATAGTAAGACAAGTACTGGCAAACTCTGTGATCATACACAATTTATATAAATAAAAGGCCAACTGTAACAGGTTATACCAATTCTCTGGATGAAGTAAATTGTACCAAAAACACAGGTTTTGCCAGTGGAATAACAGTGTCTGCACTGTACATAACAGGTGCTTATGGAAATCAGTAACTCATCTTCCTGAACATCTGTTTAAAAGAAACATCAAGATAGTAGGACACACATGCAGAACCCACTAGATGGGAATCAGCAGTGGGTCAGTTATATTAAAATCATAGATTCAAGTGCATTAAGCTAAAGAAGATTTTAATATTGTGGTGCAGACAAAAAGTATGTAATGTATGTTTTAATATATTAAATCATAGTTTTTAATCAAGGATGACTTTTTTCTTGACTGACAGAAAGGTACTTCTGATTACAGGGCGAAAATTGGATAAATAAGGGAGTGACGGGACCCCAGAAAATACCATGACTTTCATTAGAACTTGTCCTGAAGGGAGGTTATATTGGAAATAGGCAACCCTGATCAATTAGGTATACAGGATTTATATCAGAATAAATATACCCCATGGAGCTAATATGCAATAGTCCTTGAATTTTAAACAGTTTCTCACTTAAATTAAAATACTATGTTTCAAAGCTTTGGGTTATTTTGGGGCTGCAATCTAAAAATAAGTACAGTGGTCTTAATGTTCTTAATCTATGTTACTTAAACCAACTTGTTTTAAACCTTTAAATCTTTTGTTCAGCTTCAGGGTTTTATTTAAAAGTCTCTCAAAACACAAAAGGATTTCCTCTTTGTTTCCAGTTACATTGACTCATTATTCTTGGAAAGATTACTATAAATAGGGTTCTTCTGAGCTTTGATGTATGTCTTTGCTCAGTCAGATGTTGGTCTGTGTGTTTCTGACAGTTCTTTTTTATCTCTGGGTGTTTTTTATTTTTTGATTTGTGTTTATCAAGGCTGGCCACTGTTGGTTATTCATCTGAACTGGTTCCTTCTTCATCTTTCTCAGAGTCAGCATCATCATTGTAGAAGTGAATTGTAGCTTGTACTGGAAAACTCTCCAGAACCTTCTCTCCAATGTTATTAAGAAACTTTTGGGATTTGGACTTGGGCAAATAAAGTCTAATAAGAAAACAAGACAAAAAGTAAAACTATGCAACACTTCCCCGGCTAAGGTAGTCTGGCTGCTAAACCTATTTTTCTCTTTCTTTTGGAGAGAGAAAAATCTTTGGGTTCCTTGTGTTTTTAAAGAAAAGTTGCTAACTAAAATATGATTTTTAAAATTGATTTTAAGTTACCTCAGTTGCTTTGGGAATATGGTGTATTGTGTTTATCTAAGGAGGAAGTTTGAGGAATGTTCTGGTATTCTGGAATTCGGATTAGACACCAGGTCGGGATTGGTTGCCTGATGCACAGAAGTTGATCATAGTGGGGTTTGTGCCTCCAGGCAGAGGGAAGGAGGTGTACACTGTTTTGGTGTTTGGTTTTTTTAATTGAAATAAAAGATGTCTTAATTTATGTTTCAATTCTTCACCAACTTTCCCACTAAAGGAAAGTTTATGTGGTCTGTCTACATACGTACGTGGGTTTGTGTGCATATGCATGTACATCTCTTCATCTTGGTTACACTTTGGCCAGTTTTCAATTAAATTTGACAGTGATAAAGATCCTACAGAGTTTAAGCTTCTATAACTTTTAGAAAAAAAAATGCTGTAAAGAAGAGGGATTTTCCCTTTTCACAGATTTTCCTTCTCTAAATGCAGTTCAAATTGGGGTTTCTATGTCACTAAGCCTTGAAGAATCAAAATGTTGGTGAAAACCCTTATAAATTCCTCCAAGCATAGGAAAAGCTTTACCTGGAGTTCAACTTTTTCTCCAAAGTAAATTATGCAAGCTCAACACGTCTGTAAAAAGTCATATTCCATTAGCAGCTGTTCAAATTAATTATTTGGGCTTTGTGGGCTTGTTATTATCATGTTAATAAATTTAAATATAAATGAGATGAGACAGATGAATGTTGTTTCTATAAGATTGCATTTTTCTTTTTTATGCTATTAGCATATTGTTTCAGGTTCTGTTCTGCCTGGGCATCATTCCCTCTGGAGGGAAAAATATCCGTGGCGTCTGGTGAGTAGTTAAACTGCATTACTAAAAAGAGAAACTCTAGAGCCAAATTGATACTTTTCCTGAGAAGGAGTCTCTTTTGTCTTGGGAGGTGTCTCTTTTCCTGTATCAAGTGATAGGATTTAGCTCACCTCACTGGATGTTGAAATCCTAGGGCTCCTTTTGACCTAAAATGTATTAGTTGACTGTACAGTTCTGCCTGTAAAAATACATATTTATTATTTAAGATAGGACAAAAATTAAGATTTCACTATTTTCTTCCACAAATAACTGCAAAATTCTATAGTAATGGTGCTTTGTTTGCTGCGCTGCATGTTGTTTTACTCTGACTAAGCATACTTCAGGGAATACATGTGCCCACAGTCTGCCCATAGTTGCACATTTAACAAAGCATTTGAAATCATATGTTTTATGAGTCATGAAGCCATTAAATAGTGTATAATTTACTTAAATACTGAATATTTACAGAGATTGCTGAGTTAATAACACTACCAAATGTAAGTACGGTGATTGCATGTAAAAAAGATTTTCAATCAATTTAAACAATTGGGAGGTTAGAGTTATATGTAAAAAACTCTCTTTAACTACACCAACCAGTAGCTTGGAGTTGGAATGTTCAAGCTGTGAAGCCTAAATGTAATCAAAGATCACACAAGCACATTAAGAGTACAAAAAGTAAAATCAAGTATGAGATGTTGTCTCGTATTTCTATGCCAACAGGGATAAAAATGCAAACATTTTTGATAGAACAGCACAGGTAGCAAAAATATTAAAAAAAAAAAATACCCCAGAATAAAGTTCTTCCCATTAAAGTCACAATAAAACCCAATAATTTGCAAATGTTAACATCACTAAATCCTATTAGAATTATAAACCTGAAAGCATGTCCCAAAGCCATTATCACTTCATCTTGCTGGCATGGATTAGTGGAGGGTGTCCCTGCCCATGGTAGGGGCTTGGAGCTAGATGATCTTAAAGCCCCTTACAATCCAAACTGTTTTGTGGCTCTGCGATTCTCTTACATATCTTAAAACAAGACCTTTTTTTTCCCTCCTTTTGCTATAAACTTGTTGGATAAGATAGGAAGATTCAGCTTTGCTACAACAGAACTTCTCATGAGCAGATTCTAGAAACAGCCTGCTCTGCTACAGACAAAGATGTCTTGTGCCACTGTCAGAGCAATTCATCTCTCTGAGGAAATAGGCATCAGCACGGATGTTTTGGTGATCCCCAGAAACCCTTGGGCTACAAACTGAGCAAAGGCTGCTACAGAATTTCCTTTGCACTTTTTATGTTGGCCTGTTTATCTCATACCCACTTGTTTGTCTTGTAGCCAAAATGATTTGTCTTTGGGCTATTGGAGTTTTGTTGATGGTATTTTTGTGTTTAATTAGGAGACCCATTTACTTTTTTTTTCCACAGTACCTAGTAAAATGGACTCCTGACCTGACTGAACACTGTAGATGTGATAATAATTCCTGTGCTAAATACCTTTTCTTCTTTCATACACTACTTTCATTTTAATGTATTTTATCTTTATTGACCTTATTTTCTACCATGTTCTCTTTAGAATACATATTTTAAATAATTAAATATAGAACAAAACATATTGATTAAACATACATATGTTTTTTTCTTTTTTAGACTATAATACAGCATTTCTGAAAAGCAGTTCTGATAAAAGCCAATTAATTACAAAACCTAACTCGGTTGTTTTTATAGAGCAGGGACTGTTGAGTGTTAATTTGTATTATGCTGTAGGTATAACAATAGTAGCTTTAAATTTCATGCTTTTCTTTGTGCATAAGTAATGACATGTTGAAAATTAGGTACTAGGAAAAGTGTTACATTTTATATAAAGAAAACTATTATGTATAGGTAACTATAGGTATATTGTAACACATGTTCTTGGCAATAGAGATAAAATCATTGGGTTGTTGTGGGTTTTTTTTAACAAATACTTTTTATTTTTTGGTGTTTTCCTCTGTATCTTTTGATCTCTCAAGTTAAATGCTTATATGTGCATTCCTAAACTTTTTATTACACAAAGGATACTGAAATGCTTATTTGCTTCACTCTCCAGTGTTTGGAGTGTTTACTGATCTGTAAAACATTGACATTTGTACATATACATTGCAGAAAATAAAAGCAGTCAGCAGGCAACTACCTAGCAAAACCATTGTGCTCAACCCATCTTGGGAAGCCTTCTGCTAGAAACCTTGGTAACTTTGCTCAAGAAGATGGCTCTTGCCTTCCAGAACTGTGGAACGTAGGTATTACACCACACAAAGTATCCAAGCTTCTTTCCTCAGTTGTGATGACCCTGTTGGAAAGCACTGTAGGAGCCCTCCTTCAGCCCTCATGAGGTCCCAAGCTACAGAGTCATCTAGGATGCTGAAGCAGCATGAATGGGCCATAAGGTATGAATGATAAGGTTCAGATAAGTTTCTGGCAGGAGGGAGAAACGATAAAGTCAAACTCAACTCTTCCAGTTGTACTTGTCTTGAAACAGTGCCAGGCTGTTTGTAGGAATATTGCTTGTTTTTTCTCACATAAGCAAGAAGAAGCTCAAGTATGAATTAAACCTTTGATCTGGTTCAGTAAAATGTTCTACAAAAGTACAATCTCAGTAATAAATGACAACTTACTGATTTCAGAAACCTTAGTTTCTTGAAATCATCACTGTAAGCGTGTGCTCTCATGAGGGTAGGTTCCTTAGCAAATTACAGGTGCCTCTGCAAAGCTTGGAGTGCTGCTGGAAAGGATGGTCTTCCAAAGGCTTTCCGAGGGAACCTGCTGGAAGGAGCGTGGCTCTCTGAGATTTGTACAGCTACAACCTCTATCTTCAGCAAACAAAAAGTACATGGTAAACACATGTTGGAATATAGTAGAAATTGCAAGTCTTTAAAGACTTGCACTAAGGAGAGTCGTTTTCTTTGCTTGCTGATCCTTTGGTAAAAAGTCTAAGATGTCGCTGTGGTTTGAATGCTGCCAAAACTTGTGCAGGTGCTTAAAAGTAAATGTGGGACTAGCACCATTTCAGTACATCCTCCAAAGGTTGCAGCATAGGGAACTACCTTGAATGCGGTTCAATCTCTCTTTATTTTTGTTCTGTGAGCCTAACAAATCTTTCTACATGAGTAAGTAAAACTAATAATCAGGCTGCATTTCAAAGTCATTGCTGAATGACAGCCACTATAAAATCCAATTTTCAGTTATATAGTTGACTGAGCTATAGCAACACTCAGCCTCTCTGAAATAATTGATAAAGTTGTGTGTCTATATGTATGTTTTTTTAATTTTTCTTAAAGTAATTTTCACTCAGACTCCCCCTATATACAAAGTATATTCTTATTTTTGTAATTAAGCAAATAAAAACTGTTGTCAAAATAAGGGTTGTTTTAGTAAGCAGTGCTTTCTGCAGCTCTTAAAGAACCAGTAATGATTCTACATATGATACAAAATCAGAGATATCTGTAACCATTATCACCTACAGAACACTGTCATTTGAACCATAAGGCTAAAGAAAGTTTGAAAGAACAAATGAAAAAAATGACCATGGCTCAATTTCTGTGTTCAAATAGTTTCAATTTCTGCACCTGTTTTCTATAAGGATTATTTTCTCCAGAATTCAGTCTCACCATTTGTTGATTCTTTGTCATCTCACCATCTCTTGCTGTGAACATCCACGGCCTCCATAAAGTGGGGCTGCCGAAAGATTCAGATAGAATAGTACTCCCACAGTTAATTATTTGTGGTAATATCTATATAATACAGCTCCTTTTGTTAGATTCTGCTGGCATCTTTTGAAAAAACATGATTTTTTCAGTGCATTTTGACTTAGTATGTATGGCAATATTAGTCTTCTGTCTGTGATCACATTAAACTAAATAATTGCATATTTTCCCTTTAAAATTTCACAGTTCAAAGTGGCTGCATTGAACTCCAAATTATGATGTAATTAATATTGAAATCTTTTTATTTATGCCACACTGCTACAACATAAAAAGTAGGCCCTCCCTCTGACAGATTGTCTAAATAGAGACTCCATGTTGTTACTGAGAGGCTGGTTATTAAGTAAGCAGTTCCAGCATTACACTGGCATGGGCAATCTGATCTAATTAGCTTTAGAGATCCTTTACAGCAGTGGATGCTATATCTGCCTTTTGGTTTGGGGGACAACACATGCACACAATGCAATCATGGATGCTTTTTAATCACAGAATCAAAGCACTTTCCATCTCTGCACCTGTGTAGCAGACCCATACAGTTGGGGAAATGGGAAAGTGCACACAAATAGGAAAGATAACTTAAAAATAATAAATTGGTTACAGCAACCACAGTTTTAATTTACTTCCATTTATAAGTAAGTTTGGCAGTATTTGAAAAGGGTAAAATATCAGCAAAAGAAATAAAATACCTGTTCCAACTGAAATATTTCCAGAAACCTATTTTGCCATTTACTTCTGAAGCTGAAACATGTTTCCTGATGTCTACTCAGTGTCAAAATCGTTACATACAGATGATAGTTACAGTCTGAGATTTGAAAGGAAGGCTTGCTGAAAAGTCTCCCTGTGCCTGCCTTACCTCTCTTGGTGCTGTTGCCAGGCACACCAGGAGTGATGAGAAATGTGTCCCACCACAGCCTGGAGTGGGAGACCTGCAGCTGAACCCTCCATGGCATTCGACGGTCTAAAGCCCGTGGCAGGCTGGGCGCTTGCCTGTGCCTTCCAACCCCTCCTTTATCTCAGCTCCTAAAGAATACTTACCTAAAGCAAACATGGTTTCAGGTAAAAGGAGAGACAAGTCCTTAATGAGATTGCTTGTGACTCCCCCAAACAGTTCAGAGGTAGGGTCCTCACTTTGGCAGGATGTCCTGGGGAGAGCACTGCTAGGGAAACAGAGGCTTTTTGTTATGTTTGGTTTGCAAATCGCATGGCTAATAATCCACACCTTTAATCTTTCTGCTGCTGTTTTACAAAATCCATATCTGCTCTATAAGAAATATATTATGTAAATACTCCTTTTAGGTGTTTTGAGAAAATTCATCAACATCCTGTCTTAAAGTGTAACAGAGACTGGACAATTTTCATAGTGATTTTTAAAAAGTGAATTAAGTCTGTTCTATGTCCTAACTTTAAAAGAGAAAGATACCAAAAATACGTGAAGGTGCAAAGATTTAAAGATTTAATGACTTCCTTAAGACAACAGGGATGTTAGTTTAATTTGCTTGCTACTCAATGGATGGAGAAGAAAGCTGATGCCAAGAGAAATTACTTTGACAATCAAAGAATAAGGGTTATGACTGCCATCACTTTAGAGAATCTTTTATGTCAAAGTACGCAATATATGCTTTAGGCCCACAAAGACTGAATAGAAACAGACTTCATCCAAGCTTTATTCCCCCTTTGTCATTTGTAACGTGCATTACTCATAGCCTGTTGCATTGTACAAAAGCAATTTATTACCTGATGGTTGACATTATCTGATTTTCATTGCTGTGGTTCATTGCTGCAGCTCACTTTGTTTCCTTTATTTCCCAACTACTGCAGAGATGTAAGAGGATTGTAAGAATCTAAAACTGAATTCTCTTCCAACCAGTACTGTTTACACATTGACATCAAAGGGAACAGATTCAGCTCCAAAATATAATTGGTTTCTACTGCAAACTTTCTTCCCAGAGAGAAAAGAATAATTTTGTTTACAAACATAGAACATCTATTGATTATTTAGTATAAATTAGCTCCCTTCCAGATGACTTAGCTGAAGAAAACAAAACAGCTGGTTTGAGAGGACACTGAAAACTCTCAGTGGGAGTTGCATGCTTCTGAGGTAAGCCTTGCGGTTCTTCTTCAGGTCATGATCCAGCTGGAGGTAGCATGTGTCCAGCCAGCAGTCAGGGGTTGAGCTTAGAGATAAAGACCACTGGATATATTCCCTTGGAGGAATCATTTCCCCTGAAGTTATTCTGTATTAGAAAACATTGTATATATACACCTTTGGATGTGTGAGGTTTTGTGCATTCTACTGATTTTGCTTAGATTTAAATGTATGTCTTCAAGAGAGAGGAGCTTAGGTCAGATTTGAAAGTCAGACTGATACAAGTTGTACGGTTGCGTCAACTACTTGGCACTCCTAAGACTGCTAAAAGTAATAGCGTGTCACAGGCTCTGATGTTTATGAAGTAGATTTCAGTAACACAATTTGGGATTTGATTTGTTGAGGTCCATTTTTTTACACAAATTTTTCCCGTTCTTTAAAACATCCCTTACTGCTATGGCAAACACATTTTAAACTCAAAGGCCCCAAGCCATTAAATGTTCCTCTGGGAAGCACTGAAAATACCTAGTAAAGGACTTGGAGTCTAAATCTACACCCTTCTGTGTGTAAGTACCTTGTGATATTTGTAAAGTTGTAACTAAGTAAACAATATTGTGTCTCAAAGAAGAAAACGTATACACAGTCTCAATTGCTTTAAATACATGTATGAAAATTACAATTATTAGAACGAAGAATGTGGTGTATAATATTAAAATACCAAAATCTATATTAAATATCAGCATAGGTCCTGAGGGGAAAAAATAAAAAGTGAACTTAAGTAACCTAAACTGTAATTAAATATCTTGCTGAATTACAGTCTTAGATACGCATATATAATTTCATCAGATTGGTTTTATTTAGACCTAATTTAACTCAATAGTTGAAAGGGAAGTATGCATTGCAGAACTGATGTCTCTGGTCCTGATCTTGCAATTAGATCCATATGTGAGGAAAATTGATTCACACCACTGGATACAATCTGCCAACATGGATATTATTGCAAGACAGAAGCCTAATCTACTAACATATAGCTCTCCAGAAAATACAATGTTATTCTCAATTAAATCAGTTGAAAAAGCCATGCAAGACCAAATTTATTACAAAATTATTGAAAATATTATTTTGTCAATGAAGCTGTGATTACATGTAACGTAGAAAAAATGTAAATTAATATTACATTATTGTACTAATTAATTGAAGCCCACAACTTTAACTGGCATTGTCATAGTAATCATTTGCTAAAATCAGGTTGGAGATCTGTGAAAAATGGTTTATTCCAGTAAAATATAAGCAGCTGTAAGAGTGTATGACTTCTAGTTTCTTTAAAAAAACAGTATAACCACACCAAAAAAAACCCCGTCAGGTCAGTAGCAGCTGTCTAAGTTTAGGAACCATATTACTTTTTGCAATATACTTTATTTTAATATGAGGTGATGTGTTTGGTGAATCGGAAAACACTAGCTCTGTTACAGTTGCTCATCCTTTTTTTTTCTCAGAAGCCAGGAGAATTTTTCAGATTTCTACCTGAGAATAACTTTTACAGATTTGATTCTTTCAGAGATGAGCCATAAGATAATTATTTTGTGTTAATTGAAGGAGGCTTTTATCTATGTGGAAGACCTGTTTTACTCATTTTTCTCATGAAAGCACTTGTGCATTTGCAAGCATAAAAAAGTGTTCAATATAAATTGGAACAGTCCAGGAAACAGAATAGCTCTGCAGCATTTATGGTTTTGAGTAATATCTAGTATTTAACAACATGACACAGGCATTTGTAGACACTAACAGCATCCAAAGCTCCTCAAAGAGCAAATGTTGGAAGAGCTGTTAGGGAACAGAGGGAGGAGAAAACTGATCCATTCCCAAAGCACAGCAAGTCCAGTCTCATTCCTTCAGAGACACTCATCTGTGCTGAGGTTGCATAGTAGGGTTGGCTTCCTCTTCTGAGAGGTCTCCTTCAGGAGTTGTCCCTCATGGCCTGCTTGAAGAGCTAAGGGATATTTAACTACCCTAGTCCGAGGTTGGCCTTCCCCACTGTGGGGGGGAGGATTTTCCAAGCTTGAAGACAGAAATTCAATATTTATCCAGTTCACCGTCTTCAGTTTTTTTTTATTTCTTTTTTTATACAATTCTGTGTTCCTGCGTATGTGTTCAGCATTTTGCAACATCTTTCTGTAATCTTCTCTGTGACAAAAAACCCCAAGTGTTCTGGGAAGTCTGATGGTTAATATTACTCACTGTTTCTTCCCACGTTTTTCTTCCACCCTCCTTTAAGGAGGAACTGATTGATGCAGTTATTTTAGAATACCTATTTTAGTGGATTTCCCGGTGCATACAAGGCCTTGACTTTGTAATAATAATAAAGGTGAATATTTTCCAGTCTAAAACTCTTAGCCTTTTAATCAGAGCTTGTCCTGGTTAAGTCTATGCTCCACTATAACAGAAAACTTACAGCAACTTCATGGCTACAAAGGATTCTAGTTGACAATGTGCCAAGATACAGAGAAACCTGTGTTTAAATGGTGACTGGTTTTGCCGTTATAGTGTTTAGATTCCTTATATGGTTTAGATACCTTTGCATCATGAACTTTTGTTCCAGTTTTATCATTTTTTCATAAACATTTGCAGGGTAAGGGAACCTTAAAAGTGAAAAGGATCATAAAATAGTTGACTGCATTTGATGCCGCTACAGGATTAAGCAAAGCATGTTGCTGATCACACAGAAGTTATATAAACAGTTGTGTTTTGTGATGTGCTCTGAAGGTCAGCAATGTGCTGTTCAACCATTACAGAAAAAGTGAATTCCAAAGTTGAGAACCTGCTTTTGAGGTTGTATACTTTACTTGTTTTCTCTCTTTTGATGTGCCTGGGTAAGTATTTTGACTTCCTGCATAAGGTAAGGTCACACAAAGGAACAATGTATAAGGCCAAGTTACGGCCTCTGGAGAGTTTGTTCCTCTTTGCAGCACAAGGCTGGTATTTCTTATGTCTGAGATGGAGAAGGAGAATTATTTATGTTATTTGACTGTCCAAATGCATTTGTCACCTGTTTCTGCCATGCATTGTGGAAACCAAAATCGGAAATCAGCTTTCCCTACTATCCTACCATTTTGGATAAGCTGCTACTGCAAGTGCAGGTTTAAAGAAGTAAAACTGTCTGTCATAGTACTGCTGGTGTGGTTTGGTTTTTTTTCATACTGATGCCCTGTCCATGTGAAGGGCCAATTTATCCCTTGTTTATCTACAGTGGTAGTGTGTTGTTGCTGGAGTTCTTATTTATGAAACTGCTCTTTTAGATACCTATTTTATACAATTTCCAAGCCCATACAAGGCCTTGAGCTCAGAATAATAAAAAAGAATGTGTCTTCATGGCCTGTTCAGGATATCAATCAGCTACAACTTTAATGTTGGTGTCAGCTGCTTTCTTCTAGCCTTCATGCATTTTTCCTCCTGGCTTTTTTTTTCCTTTTTTTTTATTGCACAAAGTAAATGTCTGCTAGGAGCAGACTGATGTAAGAGTTTTTTTTCCCCACAGAGCTCAATGTTGTGCTTCCTCCCATATAAAACAGAAATTATTTACTAACTTTCTTCCATGGACGTACTTAGAGGAGTAATGGATAGCTTGTTACTGCTGTTGCATATGCTCTTATGGCAAGTTGGGTTTGCAGCACACACGCATGGCACGCCCCGATCCTTCTGCGTTTTTTTCTCTGACAGATTATATTTTTCATATAATCATGGAAGGGTTTCAGTGGGAAGGGACCTCAAAGACAAACTAGTTCCAACCTCCTGCTGTGGGGGACACTTTCCACCAGGCCATGTTGCCCAAAGCCTCATCAAACCCGGCCTTGAACACTGCCAGGGAGCAGCCATAGCTTCTCTGGGTAACCTGCACCAGTGCCTCACTGCCCTGATGGTAAATAATATCTTCCCAATAGCTAGTCTGAGTGTATCCTCCTTCAGCTTAAAGCCATTGTCCCTTGTTCTGTTGTTATATGCCCTTGTAAACAAGTCTCTCTCCAGCAGGCCTCTTCAGGTTACAGTAAGGTCTCTCCAGAGCTTTCTCTTCTCTAGGCTGAACGACCCCAACTGTCTCAGCCTGTCTTCACAGGAGAGATGCATTGGCCCTCTGGTCATCTTTGTGGCTTTCCTCTGGACTCCAACAACTCCATGTCCTTCTTACACTGGGGTCCCCAGAGCTGGATGCAGTACTTCAGGTGGAGTCTTAAGAGAGTGGAGTAGAGGGGCAGAGTCACCTCCCTTGACCTGCTGGTCACCTTGTTAGTGCTGATGCCGAGGATGCAGTTGGCAAAATACGTTTCTGTGATCCATAGTGGCAAGGTCAAATGCAAACCAGTCTCTCTAGTGGAAATGTGCATTCAATCCCCTGCACTGCGTCTGCGTGGGGATGGCACTGTGTGTGAGAGCTGAAGGGCAGGTCTGTGACCCTGGTCACAGCACTGATCAATGCACTCCGTGCTGCATTCATCAAACACCGTTGTCCATGAGGACAGCATTGCCTGTAGAGAGCAGAAGCAGCAAGGCCCGCTGATTAACCAGGTGGTAGGACCTGGGGTGGGAGGAGATAGGCGGCTCCTCTTCACGCCAGAGCCTGGGTGGGGACAACTAAGTGGCACCAAAGGACAACCCCCCCAGGCTGGCCCCTTGTAACACCGATCTCTCAGAGCAGACGTTTTTATTCCCTGCAGCACCAGCTGTTCCTTCGCGTCCGGGGCCACCGCCGGTTTCGCTGCGAGAGCCGCGCCCGAAGGCCCGAACGGGCGGTAGCGGCGCCAATTTCCTCAGCGGACCCTGACGGTGTTTGGAAGGGGCGGGGCGCCGGGCTCGCGAGGCCGCCAGCCAATCGGAACGGCCTCCCGGCTCGCTCCTTTCTCTTCGGGGCGGGGCGGGGGGGGG
>VXBZ01008656.1:0-21073 GCA_013399135.1 Heliornis fulica | reverse complement strand
AGGGAGGCGGGGCGGGGCGCGCGCCATGCTGATCACGCTGTGTTACCTCTATTTATGGGCACGCTGGGGGACTCGCTCAGCAGCGCTCATCCGCCGCACCGTGCGCCGGCTCCACCGCTCCCCTTGCTCCTTCACCTTCTGCTGCTGCGACGGCCCCTCGGAGGCCCCGGCTCGGCAGCCGCGCAGGGCCCTGCCGCCCGAGGAGCGGGTCTGCCTCAGGATAGGAAACAAAGTCTTCTTCACGGACGAGGCGCAGGTACCGCCCCGAGCCGGCGGTACCCGGAGCCGCTCGGGCGAGGGAAGTGTCCTCCAGTGTTACCGTGGCAACGGCGAATCGTCGCCTGCCCCACCGGGCCCCGGCGGAACTGCGCGGCCGCCTCTTCCCCCTCGGCTCCCGGGCACGCCTCCCGCGGCCGTGGGGGGTGTTGGGGGAGCCGAGGCGGCGTGGCGCTTTCCCCGGCGGTAGCGGCTGAGGTGGCGGAGACCGGAGGGGCGGGGGAAGCGGCCGTTGCGGGGCCTCGGGCTGCGCTTTCCCTTTCGGTGCGACAAGGGCGCTTGTCAGCGGCAGACATTCGCGGCTGGAAAAATACCTCGTGTAGCTTCCCAGGTCTGTCACAGCCCTTCTTGTCAAGGGTGAGGCGCCGGGGATGGCTGTGGAGGAAAAGCTTGGTGCCGTTGGAGTTACCCCTCTTCGCTGTGGAGCGGTTTCGGCTACATGCGTGTCAAGTGTGGTTTTTAAGTGCCACAGGAGCGCTTGGCTAGGGACAACTGATAAGTACCTCAGTGCTGGTTACGGGGCTTTAGCCTAAACAGGTTTGTGGGATTTGTGCATGGGTTGCGTCAGTGATGCAAAAAGTAGCTGAACCTGTAATGGAGGTTGAATTGGGCTTTATGGATTAAAGCTAGAGGCGGGAAGGTTTAGCTTAGATATCAGGGGGAAGCTCTTCATATCCGAAGAGTGGTGATGTGCTGGCACAGGCTGCCCAGAGAGGTGGTGGATGCCGCAACCCTGGAGGTGTTCAAGGCCGGGTTGGATGGGGCCCTGGGCGACCTTGTCTAGATGCAGGCCTGGAGATTGGTGGCCCTGCCCGTGGCAGGGGGTTGGAACTCGATGATCCTTGGGGTCCCTCCCAACCCAGACCATTCTGTGATTCAGTTATGGAGAATTACATGCATCTCCTGATACCAGGTTTTGGAGGAAAATGGCATGAAACAATCTGAAAATCTTTTTTGTTCGTTTTTTTCAAACGAGTGGTGAGAGGGAAGGATGGGGTGAGGCTGTGATACTGGAAAAATACTGTGGCTGATCAATTTTCACTTGCTATCTTGGGAAGCAAAACTAAAACTGACTTTCAGGTTTAGAGGTGGGGCTCCCCTGCAATGCACCCCCTTCCCCCAACCGTCTGCATTATTTAAGTGAATGCTCTGTTTGCTAGTAAATATCAATTCATGTGGCTGTGGAACTACTTGATCTTCTTTTTGCTCATGTTTATATGTGTCTTCGTAGAAATCCTCTCAGAATTTATGTATTTTGCTAAAATGAGTACTACTGAAACATATTTATTAAGCATATAGCTGGCTAAGTGATTACTCTTTAAGAAGTAGAGAAGCTTTTCATAAATTAAGTGTAAAGAGGATGCTTTTAGCTATGGTGGCAGTCTCAGAATCTTTCACAGAGAAGTTAAATATTTAACTCACGTTTTGAGCTCTTAAAAACAAACCAATATAATTCTCCATGTATTTAGAGGAGTTAAGTCTCAGTTGGCCTTAAGCCTCAGTTGGCCTGGGTTATTGTTTTGTAATTCTTATTTCAACCAATTTATGCTGTTTTTGCTTCACTTCTGGAGTAGTTTCTCCTTGGCCCTTACACACCAGGCACTTTTTTTTTTTCTGTCTGTTATTCATGCAGACTGGCTTTATAAGCTTGTCAATTTACTTGTGTTTATAGGGAGTTGGGAAGCCCTCTAGGGAACTGTAGTTTTGGCTTGAGGTTTGACATAAAGTCAATGGTACCTCTCAAGATATATAAAATGGAAACTTTAATTGCATATATTTTAAAAAATATAAGGACTCTGATCTGGCTGCATTAATGATAGAAGCAGCATCACTGGGGAGCTTTCTACATCTTCAGTGAAAACTGAAGAGGAAGCGGTTAACTTGGCATGCTTTTTTGGCTTCTCGGAAGCTAGCAGAGCTACCTTGCTTTCAGAGTGTGTGTAACTGCCTCTGAAATATGATCAGTGACTTCCTTAATGTACCAGAAAGTCATAAATCATAACCTGTATAGGTGTTTTTGTTTGACCTCTAAATTGTATGGTTAAAATATTATAAAGCTTCCTGAGTTCAACTCACTTTGCTGTGAAAAGCAGTGGTGTTTACTCTTGCAGCTTCTGTGCTCAGCAAAGCTGGTTCTGTTGGCAATCTATCCCCATAGACTTAGTATTGTGCAGTTTCACTTAAGTGGAGTGATTCACGCGTTTAGTGTGCTGTAGATAAATTATCTTATGTTTCCACAAAACACTACTGAAGGTGTGCAAAGCATGTGTTTCTAGTACACAAAAAGAATCACAAGATAACTGGCTTGACAGAGAATGTTGTAAAACTTCGTAAACTAGGTCTAAAAAATTATATGTCGTTAGTATATATAGTTCTTGTGTCACTTGTGGGTCACAGGTCGATTCTATCGTCCAGCAGATGGATGCAGAGAGAGTGTCTGTGCCATAGCAGCAGGACTCTGTGTTTCCTGAAAGGTTGTTATCCAGCCAGGATGAATTCTGCCAGGATGCCAGTCCAGTTAGAGGGGCTACAGTGACTTGTCTCAAGACCCGTCTGGACACCTACCTGTGTCACCTGCTCTAGGGAACCTGCTTTGGCAGGGGGTTGGACTCCGTGATCTCTGGAGGTCCCTTCCAACCCCTACAATTCTGTGATTCTGTGACTGCCCAGGCAGGTTGTGTGTTGTGATTGCTTTCTCAGTCCCTGCAAGTAGCAGACAGTGTGCTTCAGCCACCAGAACTGAGACCACAGGTTTTATGTAGTCAGGGGACAAGAGGTAAGGGAGGAAGAGGAAAGATGAATCTCAGCTTGAATGGGAGAGGAGGATGGGTTGAATGGGGGGTGTTGCCAGTGGTTAATGACCCACAACAGTTATAGTGCTAATAGCATAGTGGTCTTGTGGCCCTCTCGCTTATGCATTCATCATTTAAAGCTGAAAGTTGGAGTCTGAATTGGCTTAAAATCTCAGTTGTCAGAACCTTTAAGTAGAATCACAACAGAAGTAAAACTGACATTTACCCTATATTCCTCATGGGGACTGTGGAGTGATAGAGGCTGAAGGGTCAGATTTGAATCTAGGCTGGACATAATTAGAAAATGAATTATGAAATCAAATGCTTACTATGCAGACTTACATTTCTTTCCTGTCTCTTTCAGTCCCTTGATGACTTAAGCAGGTGGAGTCTGCTTCTCATTTCTCCATTTATTTATCCTGATAAGTTCCTTAAAGCAGAACGTATAGCTTTTGTGACAGAAAGCATTTCAGCTCAGACAGATAATTTGGAGAAAGTACCTGGCTCTTCAAAAGAGGTAAGTAGTTCTCTTCGTTTCTTAGAAAGTAGCACAGATACGTCATTTGATATGTATAAACCTAAACCACTCAAATAAAAACATCAATCTGCCATTGATTTTTTAAGTGTTAATAATATTACTTGAAATTAAAAGGTAATATTTTAATTGAAATATTTTGATATTCTAGTTCTATCTTATGTTCCAGATAGACCCATAGGCATTCTGTTGAGATATTTTTTTTAGTGGCGTGTTTCTCTGGCAGGGGATAGGAACTGCAGAATTCTGTTTTGTCTTTAGATAAGTAATATAGTTACGGACGATAAATAAGAAAAACAATGCTTGAAGGCTGTTGTACTAAGGCAGATCAGAAGTCCCTTTAGCTCAGTATCCTCCCTGAGCCTAGCTGAAACAAATGAAACAGAGCAAGCATGTTTCAAGATTTCTAAAAAGCTCTCCAAGCCTCTAACCACTGTGAAAAGTTCTAGTTGAAGTAGAAGCCTCTCTTGGAAACTTCCTTGCATTGTGATTCACAAGTACAAGTTGAAATATTGTAAATTTAGATAGTTTTGTCAGTCTGCAGAAGTAAGGCCAAAATCAAGCTTTTAATATCTCTGCTTTTCTGTAAAATGCAGTTTGGGGGGGAAATGCTGCATCAGGCAAAATCGGTATCTCTGAAGCTCAGTGTGAGGACTGAGAGCTCTGAAAACTTTCCCTCTGAACTCTTACGACCTTATTTCCACTGGCCTCACACTAGAGCACACAGGCTTGTAAGTGTTTTTATTGCCTTTGATGTAAGACTGGAATCTCTCTTCATGCACCCTACTTCAGATACCTGTTATCTCATAGTGCACTGGTGAAGTGCTGGGCTAACTCAGACAGAAAGCTAAAAGAGATTTTACTTTACACTTTTTGGTTTTTAGCAGAGGTTTACAAAAATGTCTGAGTTGCAGCTCTAGTTTATTTCAGTGGGGGTTTATTGTTCAGTTGTGTTATATCTTGATTTTGTTTGCATTTTTTGATAAAAAATTAATTTGATTGGTCAAGCTCAAAAGCTATACTCCAGGCAAAAGAACAAAGATAAAGAGGAAAAGGACTCCTGTTACATTTTGTTTATTGTTCTTCTGTGTGTAGGTCACAGTAAAGTGCTTTTATTTCTGTCACCTCTGGCAGTCAGCTGTCAACATAGGCAGGGACATTAAGAACAGATTGCTCCTGTGGCAATTTCTAGACAGAAAAGCCATTGTTTGTAGGGCTATCAGTGATCTGTGGCTGGTTTGTTTTGAAGCTGATGTGGACTCAGAAAGCAGTAGTATAAATACTTATTCTCATCTCTTAAGAGCTGGCTTTTCATTTTGTGTTCTGACAAATTAAAAAAAAAAATACTGTTAAGTGTGAAACTGAACTCCCAGGGTTTAATAGAAATGCACGGATTTCCTGTGCTGAAATGTCATGTCTTGGAAATAAATACACGTACATTTTATTTGCAGAATGTGATAATATTCCCCTGCCATTTTCTGTGTTATTTGAAGCTTTGATATTTGGGAAAGATGCATTTGTACTCCCAGTTTACTTTCAAAACTTCATGTGAATGTTGCTTTGTTTGCTTGTGTTGGGACTGAATCTTGTAGCAGGTATGGCTGGCTACGTGCCCCTTCCTTGGAAGGTGCTTTTAGTTGTAATCAGTTTCTTACGCTGACCTTTATAGTCATGAGAAGTGTACGTTCTGTGAAAGGAACTGTCAACTGAAAGCTTGAGGTGTGTTATCTCATGATACCATTAAATGTAGTAACTGTTTTAAGCATGTCAGGTATCACAGAAATATTAGAGTGCTTCTGGCACTCTTAAAGAATTTATAGAATATAATATAGAATTATAGAATTTTATTCTATAATTTTGGCAACTGGGCTATTTTGAAGTACTTCTGGTTTGATACTATCTCTCTGTAGCTCCGGGCACTGTTGCACTGCCATTTAATAGCAGAAAGCTGTGGGAAGGAAAGGAAGCTTTTATTTGCAGTTTGTTTTGCAGACTCATAATGCTGTTGGTATATTGATGTTTTCTGTAACTTTTTCTAACTGAAAAAGGTGCATGTGCTTTATTCTAGATTGTGAAGTGGTCTGACTATTGTTCACTGTTGGCTTATAAACCTGGTGAGCCTTATAAATTAATTGCTGAAGCAAGTATAGATAACTTCAGTGACCTTGGAATAGCATTCATGGAAGATAGGCTTCAAATGGATAATGGAATGGTGCCACACAAGATTGTTTGTAAGTATCTTAAATTTCTTTGTTTCATGGTTATTTTAGGACTGTGCATGCAGTCTTGATACCTTTAGAAAAACCCAAGCCATACCATGCCTTTTTTCTCGTCATTTTAAGCCGTTAGATAGCACCACCATATCTTACAGTGACTACTCCCAGTTAGATCCCCGGGACGTTAGACCAACTTTTGAGTTCTTCACTTTACAGTACATTTTACAAATGCAAAATCAGAAACAACAGAAAGCTAGATTTAAAAAAAAAATACTTGGAATAAACTCTCGTCTTTCTCCAGTGCCTTCCTTCTCCCGTGAATAATAAACCTGAATGAGATCTCCAAGTATCCAGTATGTTCTTTACATTCATGCATTTGCTAAAGGTTAAATGTCACAAAGATGGAGTTTGAAATGTTATCTCAGAAAGTCTTGTCTGTTACATTAACTAATCTATTTGGAGAATAAATATACAGAAGGCTTTAGCGAATATTCTCTTATTTTTGGTTTTGAAATAAAATGTATTCAAACCCAAACACAGGTTGAGAACAATTGCTGTGACTCGAGCATTTTAATCCTTTAGGTCACTGAGAAAAGCTCACAGGTGCTTTCTAAAGAGAACTAGGGGAAGAACAGTGGTCTCATTGCTAGCTGAATTTTGAATTTTTGGTGAGTGGTTTATTTCATTAGGGTGTGATTTTAACAATATAAAAAGTACGAGTTATCGTGTCCTCATTAGTTTAATAGTTTCAGGCAAGGCAGGGAGGGAGCTAGTGGCTAACTCCACAAAGAGGAGTAGGAAGTAACTTGGTTGTGCTTGAAACACCATTTTTATATAGCATTGTTGTCTGAGTTGTGGGAAGTCCAAGCTTCACCCTCCTTAGCAGTGTGAGATTTGAACTTTTTTTCCAGCACTATTCTAGAAGTGCTGTAATATGCAGCCTGTAAGGCATTGTTTAGTTCTGAGCTCTCAGTGGGTAGAGCTACAAGTTTTTGTGTTTATTTTTGCTTTGTTCAGTAACAGTCTAATTTCTTCTTGCTTAGCTGTGTCTTTATCAACATGGCAGAAAATGTGGGTCAGCTATAGTATTAAATAATTTCTTTGGCTACAAAAAAAGTTCTCCTATCCTCCCCAGCACCCACAAAAAGAAAAAGGTGAGGAGAGGTGTATGAGTTGGGATTTTAAGTGTTTGACTGTGGATTTTTTTCTTTCCTTGGTTGTTTTGTTTGTTTATGGAGATCATAGTGCCTTGGCAGAATCAGGGAATGACAAAAATCAAGAACAGCTCATTAGAAATACACTCGCAAATGTATCTGATGTGAAACTGTCACATGGTGCTGTTCTGCAAAAATACTAGTGCAAGGAGAGGGTGAAAGCTGAGAGAGTTTCCCAGTCACTTGCTTTTCAGAGTGGTTTCTGGCCCATCTTGCTTCAAGTACTGTGTGCATACTAGAGCTGCTGTAGAATAGGCTGGTGGAGACTCGTAGCTGGGAAATTCTCCTGGGATGTGAAAATCTTGCTTCAGAGTTCTGCTCCAAACCAGGCAAAGGGGATGAAGTTTCAAGGGAATGCAACTGCTAAGTGAAGAAAGTGATTGAACTGGGATCTGCTGTGCTATGTGTCATTTGATTATTTGTTAATTTTATCACAGAAGCTTTTTGAGATACCAGAAACAAATGTACGGTATGTACATTTGGCTGTACTGGAGTGGAGATGGGTACAGTAAAATTTTGCAAACTTAATTTTGAAGTATTTTTGTGGCTCAGCAGCTGAAAGAATGTACCTTATGGAGAGTATTTTTTATCTGCAAGTTTTACACTGGCAATCATCTCTGCTCTCTCTCACTTGTATTTACCAGAATTTTCTTTGTATTTGAATTTCCATCCCTTTTGGGGAGAAAGGGAAAGGTTTAAGAATTTTTCCTATTTTTCAGTTTTCCCTTAGACTCTGAACTCCAGGTCTTATATGGATAGATTTATCTCCCTTTTTGCAGGCTGAAGACATTTCAGGTTTTTGGTATTTTTCTACTCCCTTTCACTTGTGCCAAACTCTTAGCTGTGACCTTCAGCAATGCAAGGTTCAATGTCTGCATCTTACATATAATATTATAACTTTATTAGCTTATTGCTTGCTGCTATTTTGATTTTTCCACCTTGCCCTCCTCAAGAGATCTATATTTTTCCAAATGTACTTACCTTGCTTCAGTCTGCCCTTTGCTGGGGACAGGAAAAGTAACAAGCTGACAAGGTGATGCATTTGAGAGCATCCTTGCCTTCCCACCCAGAGACTGTTCTGTTAACACGTCTGCATTGTGTACAGTAGTGGCCATGTTTTCAGATTCACACAATTGTAGGGATTGGAAGGGACCTGAGAGATCATTGAGTCCAACCCCCCCTGCCAAAGCAGGTTCCCTAGAGCAGGTCACACAGGTAGGCATCCAGATGGGTCTTGAGTATCTCCAGAGGAGAGTCCACAACCTCCCTGGGCAGCCTGTCCCAGTGCTCTGTCACCCTCACCGTGAAGAAGTTCTTTCGTACATCAGTGCAGAACCTCCTGTGGTCCAACTTGTGACCATTGCCCCTTTTCCTGTCCCCACAGGCCTCTGAGAAGAGGTTGGCCATCTCCCTTTGTCTCCAACTTCAAATATTTATAAATGTTGATGAGATCCCCTCTCAGTCTTCTCAAGGCTGAACAGCCCCAGCTCACTCAGCCTTTACTCATAAAAGATAATTTCTTTTTTTAAAGAGAGGAACTAAAAAAAAAAATTCACTTTTGTGCTATGAATGTCAGTTTGTATGAATGTGTCTTGCAAATATTGGGTGCTGTGCTCTTTGTCAGTCATTAGAGTAAATGACTTGTGCTATGAGTGCAAAGTTTAATTTGTTCTTGGTGGGCTTAGGACTTGGTGTGTCATACAAGTTAAATGCTTGCTATTGTATAAGATTTGTAATGAAATTAAATCAAAATTCCACTGTGGTAGTGGTATTCATTATAGGTTTTTTTAATATCGCTTTCATAACCCCTTATTCTTCTACTCTTCCAGCTGTCCATTTACAGGAATCGAATCCAAAGGAGTTGCAAAGTGTAAGCAGTACACAAATGGATGAGGTAACTCCTGATGGGACTACATCTAAATCTGGGTTAGGAGTGGCTGAGTCCTCAGGGCAAGGTGAAGAAGAGAAATCAGAGCTAGATAAAGAAAGTGAGCATGAAGAGGAGTCCAGCAGTCTATCTGACAAAGAGACAGGTGTTGGAGAACATCATCACTTGCATCTTTCCAGCTGTCATGAATGCCTTCAACTTGAGAATAGTACGATTGAATCGGTCAGATTTGCCTCTGCAGAAAACATTCCAGAACTTTCTGATGATTGCAGTAGCAAACTGGAAGAGAAGAATGACGACTGTCTAGCAAGAGGAATCAAGAGACTAAACTTTGCTGGAAAGTCGCCCAACATATTGGTTTATCTTGGCTCTGAAGCTGCAAAAGTGAGATTTGAGCAGGTAAAATCAGTCCTTCAGGAATGCATTGGTATGGACAGCTACACCATCTACCAGCTGCATGAAGAACAAGTTCTGAAAGATCCATGGATTGATAATTCGGTGTTGCTGATCGTTGCCACAGATGACCCTATTTCTGAGCAAAATCACAAAATATTCATCAAGTTTTTATCTAAAGGTGGAAAGATTCTAGGGCTTTCTTCATCTTTTACATTCAACAGCATACAAATAAAGAGAAAAAACAAACTGAAGAAGACTGTTCATGAAATAGTGGTCTCTAAAACAGACAGCTCTGAAGTGAAGCTTAATCTCTTGCTCAGTGGCTATATTTTTGAAGAGATGAAGGAAGGCACCAGCAAAGTGAAGGCTTTGAGTCGATTAAGTAATGCTGATAAAGATGCAGTTATTGTTCGTGTGAATTACGGAGACGGTGGAGGAGAAGCTGTTCTTTGTCAGGTACCGTATGCGCGGAAGCATTGGTTCCCTTGCTGCTGCAGGATGCTGTGATGTGCTTGAAGTTCGATTGTGCCTGCTGCACGCTCCTGGGGAGGCTTGACAAGGGGCGGTACTGTGCTGTGGTTGAGATGAGAGCTGAATTACATAGCAAGATTACAAGCATCTTCAGAGCTATCCTTTCCTTCCTCCTAGAAATTGTGTGGTGATAGAACTATGCATTTTGTAGTTTTTTGGGAGGTGGGAATAGAAAGAGCTAAGTTGTTGGGGAACTTGGAGTGAAAGCTCATACTGGCAAGGTAAACGTACTTAGGAAAATAGGAACTGTGTTCAGGCAGTGTCAGGAGAGAGTGTAAAATAAACCTTGCAAGACACTTGAAAGGCAGTTCCCCTTAAGGTAAAGGTAGCCAGCAATTCTGGAAATGTGACTAGGGAATGAGAATGTCTCAGCCTCTCTTCCTTGTGTCAAAAAAATGAAGTTCTTGCTTGAACAAGTAAATAAACAATAAAGGTTAGTTTGAGTGCACCACTGCCTTTTTTCTTGCTAGTCTGTTTTTTGCATATTCTGTTTGTATCTTGGTTATGAATGAGGTGAACCAGTTTTTGTTTCTTTCTTTAGCAGTGTTTTGATTAGGTGGATGCTAGGTTCTGGCCATGCTGTTCTGTCACTTAAAAAAAACTATTAGTCAACTGGAATGCTTTTTTCCTATTAGCAAAAGTAAAGTTCTAAAACTTGTGTTTTGTTTTCTAAACCCTGACATGTTTTTAGTTATTAATATATGCTCCTTTTTTTCTTGTGGTGTGAATCTAGACTGCTGGAAACTTGCTTTTCTGCTTCCCAGTCTTCAACTTCTAAATATGTAACATTCTGCACCTAACAAATAGCTCCTGGGTGACAGAAGTGGGGGGAGTCTAGAGCGATCCAAAGTCTTATTCATTCCACCTAATAATACCCCAGCAAATAGGTACCTCTCCAGTAGGTATTGTATTTCTGTTAAAAAAAAAAAATTGTTATATAATAAAAAAAAAAAAAAAAAAAACCAAAAACCCCCCACACAAAACAAAACCCCCAAAACCACCCAACTTTCCTCACGAAAAAACTCCCACACCCACTAAATATACAGATAAGTCTGAATGTTCATAATCTCTTTTGTTAATTGCTACTCTGTCTTCTTGGAGAAC
Source organism: Heliornis fulica (assembly GCA_013399135.1). NCBI lineage: Eukaryota > Metazoa > Chordata > Aves > Gruiformes > Heliornithidae > Heliornis > Heliornis fulica. The sequence continues at coordinate 10,121 of VXBZ01008656.1, read as the reverse complement.
AGGTGAGGAAGTTTCCATGCCTTTGTTAAAGGTAAATGTTGGTCACTTAGTTAAATATTCACAGATATCTGGCTAAAGTTTTGGGTGATAGAAGGGCTGGTAAGAGGAATCAAGCTTTAGAAAATAAGTCTGTGCCTCAGAAGTATATATCTACCTGGATGTACACTCTGTGCTGTTAATATAGAGATATTTTAGCTGTTTTCTAGTGTAGCTCTTAAACTGCATCTGAAAACAACCTGGATGATGTTCTTCAGTAGAAGCATGATGAGCGTTTTCTGGTTAGCGTGGCTGTTCAGTTATATCCCTGACTGTCTTTGCTTTCTAACAGCAGAACAAGATTTATTTTTAAGTATTTAAGGAGATGAGAGTATAATCAAGACATACATTGAAAAAAATTATCAAATATTCTGGGAGTTGTTTTTATCAATATTTAGTCAGAGGAGAACTTTCTCAGGAGTCCAGAGCATTCAAGTTTCACTGCTCGTCTATCAGGTAACATACGCTCTTCTAGCAACTACTTCATTCAGAAATATTCATCTGGTTTCTTAGAAGTGCTTTTGTCTCTTATCAGTTTGAGACTAAATCTGCAAGCTCTTTGGAAACAGTTATACATGGTAGCATGTTTATAGCTTTGTGTAGGAAGCTTTGCCACCCACGTGCTCTTTTCTTGTACTAGAAAATGGATTAGATACTGCTACTATCAGTTTCTGCAAGTTCCATAGTAAAACCTTCTTTGCTGTACCGTTTAAATTGACCCTTCTGCTGTAGTAGAACTTAATACTGCAGAGGTTTTGCCCACAAAAGGGGTGTTACAGAATAGCTTCAAAATTCAGATTAAAAGGATTAGTGTGTCATTTCATAACTTTAAATTACTTCCAGTCTGGCTTTGAAAAGCCTTATTGTTTTCTCTTCAGGGGACTGACAGTGATATTAGCTATTAAATATTCTGTCATAGCCTTGTTTTTTCCTTTTTCTTTTTTCTGTACTCTTCACCCACCCTCCATTTCAGCATATTTCCCCAAGTTTCAGTAAAGTAGATCACATATAAAAGATGAAGAACATAATAGAAAAGTGCAAAATTGGAGAGCAAAGATAATAGTTTGAGATTTATATTAGAAGAATACACATACTGTTAGGGTACAAAGGCTTCTAAATGCCCTGGGACACAAAAAACCAAACAAACAACCCCAAACCCACCAAACACCAACTCACAATAAACCTCAACGAAACAGGAGATCTAGAACAGAATTATTTTTTACCTTGTACTTCTATTTCTAAGCAACTGGCTCAGCCTTGAGAAGTGATTCACTCCAAGATGGCATTCTGCGGTTCTTCTTTCTCTTTCACCAGAAGCTCTTCTGTACCTGCACTCATAGCAGTTGAAGTAATGTAACTCAGTAAGGACTTGCTCAGCCTGAGTTTTGCATATCTTTTGCAATCCCTGATAAAGTTTGTTCCATTTTAATGTATTTCTGCTTTTATACAAACCAGATAATGCCCAATATTGCTGTTAGTTCAAGGTTGCTAGTAGGCCTGGAAAGCAGATGTTTGAATTAGTAAATACAAATTTGAACAACTACTTCAGGAAAAGACCAATTTATTAAGAAGGGGTATATTGTATAGGCTTCAGAAAATTTTAGTTTACTGGCAGGTGTAGTTCCTGACTTGGAAAATATAAACATATAGGTATTCCCTAGTTTATTAGGATAATAAAGCCCTACTTGTGTAGATATGAAGAAGGCATGAGAAACTTTTAAACTGCACCAGTAGTGTTGGATAATTCAGCAGCCACACTCAGGACAAAGTTCCTGTAGAACTGTTGTGCTTATCTCCCTGCCATGCTAAAATGTGTAATGCCATCAGAATATTTTTTATTCCATTTACACTTTTCCTTCCAGGCACACTTGGAACTGGATATCAATTCTGTGGATGTCCAAACTGAAGAGGATTTCAATTTGCTCAAGATAAGCAATACTAAGAGATATGAAGTTCTGAAAGAGATCCTGATATCACTTGGCCTGAGTTGTGAATTAAGTGAGATTCCTGTGTTAACACCTATTTACCTTCTGTCTTCTGATGAGGTAAGGCTTCTGCTTACATCTCAGTTATTTGAGATTTGCCCTACAAGAAAAATTCAATGTTCACTTAAACCTTGTTTCTTATGTGTTGGTATTTGTTTGGTGAGGTTTATGTATGCATTACAGGTAAGCAAAAAGTTTAGTTCTTACTCAGTCACTTTTTGTTACCTGGTTGTAGTAGCTTTGAAGTGAATAATGAAGTTGTGCCTGGTTAACTTTTCAGATACATTTTCTATATTTCTGTTAAGAACTGTGTTTATTTGCATACTTCTGCAATTTCAAAACACAAGGCTGTGGTAAGCTACAGAAGGCACTGATTTAAGACAAGACTTGTTTTTTTTTTTTTCTTTTAAAAGGAGGTAGAAAGTACTGCATAGGCTGGCAACTAAAGATCAAACCGAAATTATGGGGGAATGATGTGGTAGACAAAAACTGAAACTCCTAAGTGAACAGAGTATGAGATTACACTATGAAGACCTTTATGCTTGAAGATGTTGTAATATTTCTGGGAAATAGAGTAGCTTCTTGTAAATCAAATAGCTGACCATTCTGGACTACTGAGACATAGCTATGAAGAGCATATAAAGCAGTAATTTTAAGTTTCTTAAACTTGACTTTAAATACAAGAGAACTGTATTGTATTGAAGAGGTCATTAAAAGTAATACAAGATACTCCAATGTCTTAAGTTCTTTCCAACATGTATAGCACTGTCATGACTTGCTCATAGCATGCTTGTCTGATAACTGCTCCTTTTCTGTACCATCCAAGTATCAATGCAGAAGTGAGATGCCTGTAGTTAGGGAAACTTAGCTATTGAAATTCCTCCCTGGATACCTGTTTCCAGCAGTATCCTAAGTGACACATTACAGCTGAATGTTTTTAATTAACTTGGATGATATTTTCGGTTTAGAAGGTCCTTTTCAAAGCACTGTTCATTAGTTGAGAAGGTGGGTATGATAAGCATTGCACAATTAATAGTTTCGGGATACACAATATGACTTCATTGTGTGGCAGGCAGGTCATTAGCAGTTCTGGAAAAACTGACTAAAATGCTATTAATAGGTGCATTTGTAAATGTAGCTCTGCATTTGCTTTCTGTGTCTCTGAAGGTTGAACAAAAGGGTTTCCAAGATGTTTATACTTTTGCATTAAGAAACGCCCTCATAACAACTCAGATTGTCTAGTTTTTATTGGTTGTTACATCCAAAACACAGAGAACTTCCCCCCCCCACACTCCCCCGCGATCCCCCTGAATGATTGCCCATTCATGCATGCCAGGCTCTGCTATATTCATCTCTACTTTGCATTGGTGAAATACTGTTGGAAGTGCTTCTGTTCAGCCTTCTGCTTGAGGCAGGGCTGTTGCCAACACTGGATTGGGTCAGCCATACCCTTTAGTTGAATCTTGAAACATCCAAGTGTGCATGGTGTAATCTGTCTGTGCAACCTTGTTATGCTCTAGCACTAGCTCAGCAGTAGCTCTAGTGACATTTCATTTCCCCCTGCCCCTGATGTCCAGCCTGAACATCTCAAGCTGTAATTTATGGCTGGTGATGCTTTATTATATTGTCTGGCACTACAAAGAAGCATTTGGCTCTGTCACTCTTTCAAGAGTCTTCAGCAGTTGCAGGTTATTTGTTCAGTCACACCGTAGCCTCCTGTTTGCCAAACTGAACAAACCTGGCTTCCTTTGCTTCTTGTATATATGGTTAGTACTCACTAACCCAGTTGTGGTTACTTTCCAGTGAATCCTCACTAGCAATTCTTTGCATAAGGCTTCAAAAAACCCGACTGCAGCAGTTTAACACTGCTGCTTCCCTTCTGAGTCTTCCTCTAGATCCTGTACTATCTTGGTTGCTGCAGCCTATGCTGCTTTCTGTGACCAAATGAGAAATAAGCTTTTCCCAGTTTACGAACAGTAAACTCGTAAGAACTGCTTAGCTATTTGTGTTGCAGATATGGAAACAACTAAAACTCATTTAGCCTTTCTAACTAATAAGTGTGCTTTATACAGAAGACTTAAATTTAATTTAACTCCTGGTTTTTTGTTCTCTTTAGGTTTTTTTACTGCTTCTGTCCTGTGCACTTGCAATTTTCAAATATACTATGAATAAAATGTTACCTAATTTCTATCCAAACTTGCCATCTAGTGGCATATTACAGGTTGCAAGCCATCTATTGATACTTTTGCAGTGTATACTGTGCAGTTAAAGTTTACACCAAAACTAGTTCAAGTATAGTTTTTCTTAAATGATTGACTATGCACGTAAACACAAAAAAGCCTTAGTTCCAACGTCTCTTGCTTTAGCCATGACATGCTTCCACAATATTGGGAGCAAGGAAGTTGCAACTTGTGTGTAAAAACTACAGTTAATAATGAACAGATTATATTAAAATAACTGTGTAATAGTTCAGCTTTCAAACAAGTTATTTATTTCTCTCCATACCTCATGTTCTATGTAGGTTCTCTTGCTTTCCTAGGGAGCAAAGAGATACTGGAAACATAACTGACAGGTGAATAATTTGAGGGAATACTTAAACTTGTTTAAGATCAGAGTCAGTAGTACTGGAAATGGAGGAAACTCTCCTGCAAGCTCTACTGCTCTTAAACTTCTTTTTTTAGTCACTGTTTTTATGGAGAGCTTGTGAAATACAAATGACTAGGGAAGATTTGAATCATATATTCCTTCCCTTGGAGAGATTATCCAAGTATTGCTCATTGACAGCAAGTAATTTATATTTTTCAATGTTTTTTGGGCACTTAAATAAGAAATGTCAAAATGAGTCAACTAGTGATCAGTTGGTCTCCAGTTCCAAAAATGGAAGAATGGTAAATGCTGCTGGCTGACTAATCTTGTCAGATTTTTCTAATTAATTGTAGAAACAAAATACTTCTACTTGTGTGTAAGAAACTGAAACTGATTTTGTTCTGCATTTTCTACCTTTTTTTTTTTACTTTTGTCTTTTGGTTGTTTTTAAATTTAAAGTGTGAGTTTGATTAGCTGGTTTGTTTTTTTTTTTTGCTTTCTGCTCTGAGCTTCAATTTACAGTGGAGCTGTAACCTGTGTGACTTCCTTGGTTTCTGTTTCTCCTTCATCTCTTCATAACTTTTATCAGATCTATTTTCCACTACATTGTGGACAGCAAACAAAACATTCCTAACTTTATTATATGAATAAATAGCTTCTCTTGTCCTTTCCTTTGCCCACAATTCCTGAACACTGTGTCTTTTTGCATTATTGTTGTGATGCTGTTAATAACCCATCAATTCTATTATGTAGGTGGTACAAATTGAAGTGGTATATTGACTGCATTAGCTAGACTGTATTTATGCTGCTGGTATTATTTTAAAGCAGGTGGAGATTTCCAGCTGTGCTACATTCATGTTGGAGACTATTTGACAGTAGAAAGTTTAAAAAGTCAGACTGCACTGTCAAACTAAAAAAATATAATTTATTAAATTTTGTGTATTGCAGTTCTCAAACAATGCTACTGCTGTGATTGCTTCCCATATCTTGGGGATTTTTGCTTTTACTGTTGTACATAAGCTCTACCAGTCTGCGATGAAAATTCTGGCAATATTATGGCTTTGAATTCAAATAAAAGTTCTGGTATCTGAATAATGGATTATAATGTCCATCTGTTAAGAGGTCAAGATCTTACCATGTAGAATTATGCTAGTCCAACAGCAGCAAGCACCAGTTGAGGATCATGCTGAGTGATTGCTGAGACAGTGTGTGATTCTGATTTCCTCTCATGTGAATGGAGTGTAGGATAGGGGGAATGAAAAGTAAAAAAAAAATGTTGTGATGAAAGAGTTACCTCAAGGGCTTTTACACTAAGTTTTGCAAGTATGGTTTGCTTCAGATATGTGCATATGGATTTTTTTTTTTAAACTTGACTAACTGGGAAAAATCTGTATTAGTGCAATGCTAAAACAACAATGAAGGCAGTGTTTGAGCAAAGTATGGAAAGTAGGTTACTTGCTGGTTAAATACTTAGATTTACTCAACCTGTTGGTGTTAAATATCATTCTAGAGACAAGTATTGATGCTGAAACACAGCACCTTTTTCTTTGAACTTATTTAAAGCAGTCAAGCAAACTGTGGACTGGTATATTGCTGTGAGAAGAAAATTCTGTGTCGCTGTGGTGGAGGCTGAACTCAAGTGTTGAAACAAATGGTGATCGCTGTGAGCCTGTCATCTGGCACCCATATGTTCAGTGGCAGCTCCAAGCATAGAGATGTGATATTTTATTTTTGTCTGCAGCTTTGCATTTAAACACCCAAATATTTACTGTCTTGTATTGCCATCTCAAAGGATAACTTTTCAGATGTGAATGCTATAATTATAATTTATTGCCATATGTTTTAGCATAAAATCTTCTAGGCTTCAAAACAAGAATTCACTCCTTGAAGAATGAGAGATTTGCCTGAATAGTGATTATTTCCATTAGGAAATATTACACCCACACATCTGCTGATCTGAAGGCTCTTAAACGTAACTACTAACTCCTTAGGCCATGTTAGGCTGAGTCATTTTTTTTCAGTATCTTCCAAATGGATGGTGGCCAACTGATGAAATATCTTCATTACTTTGGCTCAGCTAGTAACCCTCTTTTAAAACAGTATGTTCATCCAGAAAATAATCAATACAAACATATTGGCTGAAGCTTGAAGTTGGAGGTGTTTAAACTCTTGTTTGTTGGAGGCAGAAATAATAATTAAATACAATTGAATGCACCTTTTCAAAGGAGACCTTGAAATTTGAGAACACTTCGAGATATAGGATACTATGCTCACAAGGGTAATGCAGTGGGAGGACAACTTTGTGCGTTTCAATTACTTAGTAGACTGCAGAACAATTGGAATTCAGTCCGTATAGATTCACATGTCACACAATCACTCGGCTGGAAAAGACCTTTGAGGCAGAGTCCAATTCTGCCTGTGCTCTTCTAAACCATATCCCTACGCACCTTTGCTACCTGTCTTTTAAATACGCCCCCTCTCTGGGCAGCCTGATAAATGATGTCTTGAGCTGCAGTTTTAATTCTGTGATGGCATTGGGTGTTTTTAAATTCCAAGTCTTCTATGTCAGCAAAGAGACTATGAAGTTACTTTATCACGAGTAAGTCTGTCTTGGAGTTTGGGAAATTTGAACTCTCAGCTAACACTATAATGAATGTAGATTTCAGGGTTGCTTTTTTGAGACAATAGTTTCTTTAATAGTTCTGTGTGTACTAACGTGTATTGTAGAATTTGAGATTCAAATGTGAAACTTCAGAGTTTTTCAAAGATTTACAGTGCTTAAATCAGGGAGTTATACTAAAACTTCAAAGCCTTATTTTTATTGCTATCAAAGTGCTTGAAAGTGAACTAAATGTATCATCTACAAAACATGTGACTTGCTTATTTTCTCATATCATCATCGAAATGTAAGCATCGTGTCTTCCCTTTAAGCCAGCAAGATAAAAAGAAAGAACCCTTTAGAAGGATTTATTCCAAAAAGGAAATTTGTGCTTTGCTGTAGCTTGGAAGTAAACTGAGAGCCTAGGAGAATGGTGAATGAAAAGCATCACACATGGGAAATCTGAAAGGATTCTGTTGATCACTTACAAATAGTTTGCCTAACACTTTTACATATAATACATTAACGAAAGTATTTCAAATTATCAATGTGTCATTGCCAGAATTCTTAGTCTGTATTTGAAAGCTCTGCCACTTGATCTCTTGGCTAGGAATTAAAATGTGGTGTGTTTGCTTGGTTGGTTGTTTTTTTTCTGTGAAGCAACTTTGCCCTAAAAAGTAGGTAAAGCAGTGTAAATGTGTACTTGCAGGAGAAACCTTTTTTTTTGGGGGGTGTGGGGAATGGATTTAATGTGCGGTGCTCTTGCTCTTAAAAGCTGTGTTTCTACTGGACTGGTTAGGCAGTACAGTGCATTTAGCAAGCAAGGTGCTTTCTGACAGGTAGCCTGCTTTTGCTCTTAAGTAGCTATCTGAAGAACTTGTCTGCAAAACTTACCCTAAGGACTGATAACAAAGTACTATCAATTAAAAATGGTTTTACCTTAACTCCATGCGTTTAGGGTTTTTTCATAACAAGTTTAAAGTTATTTGTTGACTCACAAGGCTGTGAGTTATATGTGTATGCAGGGAAGGGTGTCTTTGATTTTTGTTTGCCTCCCCTTCTCAAATTAACTTTTTTTCAATTTATAAAAAAAAACCCAAAACTTGCAAACTCAGAAGGGTCACACCACTCATAAATGAAAACTATTTTGGTGGTGTACTCATTCATTGAAAAGCTCTTTGCCATCGGTGTCTGGATTTTAATAAGTCATACTGTTTGTTGGTATTTAAGCATGGGGTTCTGAAAGGAGTGCTGGCCTCTATCCCCCTCATCAGCATTCCAGACAACATAGGGACTTTCTCCTGCTTTTACAGTTCAGAGCCCTCTTGGTCAGAGGAAAGCAGAAAGTCATTCCTCTGAAAGCTGATGCCCTGACTCTGAGGTGTGGGACCCTGCAGATTCCTGGTTTATACCCAGTCCAGAGGTGAGATGATTTGCCAGTTATGTGTTCTGCAGATTCAGCATTGCAAAAAAGCCAGTCTCTAAAGTTCTTGGGCTGCATACAGCTTTTCAGGCACCAGCTCCGGTGGTGCTGAGTGTAAGAGACATTTCAATGGTGTGGCAGAATAACTCATAAGAGATTTAAGATGATGTGGGTTTATTTCACACTTGTGAATGGGTAAAAGTAACTGGCTGCAACCATTCTGTGGGTTATCAAACGCAGTGTAGTTTCTTACACAGAGTAACCCAATAGCATAGCTGAAAGCAGGGTTGTTCCTCTGTTTCCAGTCCTTACTCCCAGCATACAGAGGGAGAATGAACCACAGGACATGAAGGTAGGTGCAGCGTGAGTGCGAATGGGTAGAAATGGGAAGAGGAGGAGATCTGTGGATGGGAACCAAGGTGCTGGTTGTGGTTCTCAGTGATACTTCCTCTTGTACCTCAGTGAACACTTTTGTTAAACTTGTCATTCAGTTGTGTAGCAGATGGAAGTGGAGTAAGCACTGTATGTTTTAGAAGACTGACGAGAGAAAAAAGAAAAACATGCTATTACACCATATAGCTTTTTAGCATAGCTTCCTGATCTATCTGCTAGTTCTTCAGTGAAATTTTTGAACTATTTGGTAAAAGAAGCTGAGCTTTTATAGCAAGTTTTCTACCCTATGGTATAGGGCATAATGCTTTTCAAAGCAAGCCTGTCAATCTTGCCTGGCAGTATAGAGAGGCTAGTGGGACTCCCAATCTGCCTAAACACTGCTCTGACAGAAACCTCCACCCTCTTCTGCTCCTCCTGCAGCTGAGAGGCCAAGCAGTACTAAAGCAGCAGGGACTTGTGAGAGACTGAGCATGTTGCTGTGATGGCAGGGAAGGATGTCAGGGTGGGGTTGTGATATGGGAGCTTGAAGATACAGGGTAGATATAGTGCAGCAGTACCAGCCCTATATATGACTGCATAGGTGGTCTTATGGGGAGCTGCAATTACGTGAAGAATAACAGATAACTGGAGATTTACTGTCTTGACAGCTGTGCTTTTCGCCATAGCTGCAATAGGTGATGAGAGCATGACCATGGAAGCAGCACACTTCTGTCATAGAAAGAATGGGAGAAGTGCTCTGCTGGACCTGCTCTCACCAACAGAGAAGGCCTAGTGGGCAATGTGGTGGTCGGAGACTGTCTTGGGCACAGTGACCATGAAATGATAGAGTTTTCAATTCTTGGTGAGGTAAAGAGGCAGGGGGGCAGCAAAATTGTGACCCTATATTTCGGAAAAGCAGATTTTGGTTTGTTCAAGAGTTTGGTTAATAGAGTCCCTTGGGAGGTAGTCCTGAAGTGTAAGGAAGTCCATGAAGGCTGGAGGTTATTCAAGAGGGAGGTCTTCAAGGCGCAGGAGCGGGCTGTCCCCCTGTGCCGCAAGTCGAGCAGGCAGGAGAGAAGACCGGCCTGGCTGAGCGAAGAACTTTGGCTGGGACTCAGGA
>VXBZ01008653.1:11760-38237 GCA_013399135.1 Heliornis fulica | reverse complement strand
CAGCTCCTGACGGGAGGGGTTGGAGGTGCGGGCTGTGCCTCGGCGGCGGTGTAAACAAGGCGGACAGCTGGGTTACGGAGCGGTGGCGGCGGCGGGTGTGTGTGTGGCGTGTCCGTGTAAGGAGCCGGGCTTGGAGGCAAGATGGAGATAACAGTCTTCAGAGCTTCGCTTCACATGCGCCTGTCCCCGGAGGAGCACTGCGGAGCCTCTCGAACTGCCTAGGGTCTGCAAAATAAGAAGAGAAAAATCGCCGGCGTGGGGAAGTCTGCGGGTGTTTTTCTGGAGTTCAGAGGAGCCGGTGGTATTGGCCGAGAATGCTGTTTCTTTTTCTTCAAGAAGAAATTGTTGAGTTCATTTGTGTAATGACTTACCGAGCTTTAGTGCTTGGAACAGTCTGCCACTGGTTTGGAAGGGATTCAGGCTAGTGGAGCGTGAAGTCCGGTGGATGAAATGGGGAGCTGCTTAAAACCGTCTTGGTTTGTTGGCCTGTCTCGTCCGTGAATGCTATAGAGTGAGAAAAGTCCCTGCTGGAAGAGCTGCCGGTGAGATGGTTACTTGGAGCACTGTGTTATTCACCTGACTCTTAAACAACATGGCTTGGATGGGCAGGCGTAATGTTTAGTGCTGTGAACATTTAGCAGGAGAAGAGAAACCCTCCTCATTAGTGTCTTGCACAGCGAGTCACCACGACTGGCGGTGCCTGTCACTTATTAAACAACACAGTTGGCTGCGGACACTTAGCCGGGCTCTAAGGATGCGGTAGGGTTTTGTGCGTATTCTCTGCCGTGTTTGTGACTTAACGGAGATGATGGCGTGTGGTTGTTGGCTTCCTGGTGTCTGGGTTGTCCTCTCCTGGGAGTCCTTCCTAACCATTGGCTCTTCTCGCACTGAAGAGATGGATGCTTACTAACGTATGGATCGTGGGAAGGGTACAGCGTGAGCACTGCTCTTCCTTTCGCAGTGTTAAGTCTTCTGCAGAGTAGATTATGCCTTCAGCAGAACATTATTATTTTTAAGTGGTAATTAACACAACATTTATATGGACAGATACCATTGCTGAGTAAGATGCTTGGTAGTGCAGTGATGTGAGAGGAGGATGTGCTGTCTGTGGTTGTTTTAGCATGTGACTGATGTTCGTGTTGCCATGTATGACCAGTTTGTAACATCAAACCATAGCGTAGCTCACATGTCAGTTGTGAGGGCTTTAAAACCAAATAGCAGCCTGCCAGTGTGTTTCAGAGGCAGAGCTGATGAGTAAAATGCTCATGGACGACTCTGTGTATAACTTACATGAGACTGAGTCATGAAACCAGTGAGTCTGATTCATGGGAAAGATTTATCTAGAAAAAGAGCGCGTATTATGTCTTCTCTGTTCTGAGGGCTCTTCAGCTAACTCTGAAACATTAAAAATTGCATATGTATTAAAAAAAAAAACAAACCTTACTACAGATTGTAACTTCACCAGGTGGTATTTTTGGTCACCCGCCTTTATCTGCCTGACACTAGCCTTCAAAGCGATGTGGTAATGCCATATTGCGTGTAGGAAGAGCTTAGAAATAGTCTCTTCTCGTGTTGCAGTTGTGGCCCTAGAAGTCCTCGTTGAGCTGCAGAGAGTTATTGCTAGGATGGCACTCCTGCAAAACCTCTTGAGTTTGGTGGTGCTTTTTCACTGGTAGAGAGGAGTCGTGGTGTGGCTGACATGGGATGGTACAAAGTCACTTTTTGATCCAATAGTTCCTTCCAGCAGAAGGAGAATTGTACCTGCTAAAGAAAAGCTGATGGCCCTGTTGCTTCAGGCTGCTTTAACCCCCAACTCCAACCAACACATGCTCCTTGGCCAGCTCAAGTAATCCTGCTCAGGAAGAGTTCATCGGATCTGGAGGAGAACATAAGTGGAATTTAAAGCAGTGGGGACTTAGTGAAGTAGACATTGATTGTGCTCAGGATTTTCTTTTCAGTATAGAGTGACGTTGTCTTCCTAACACTTTGGATTTTATTTACAATGAAAACTCTTGAGGCTTGGAGCTGTACCGTGGGGGTGTTTGGATACTCTTGCTGCACCAAAGACTATTGAAATACTATTGAAATAACAAGTCTTTAGATTGGACTACGCAAGTTGTGTCTAATCTTAAGAGAGCAACCGCTAAGCATTCCGAGGCGGTGTGTTTTACACAGTTCTATTTCCTTGTGTTATTCCTTGTCAGATGTGATACTGGGTAGAACAGTTGTGTGAGACACTAATTAGTTTTTCCTTGCAGACACTTGCATTTTGTGGAGTTGTGAAGCCAACAGCTTAACCCTTCCCTGCTATATTCTGAGTAGCCAGATAATTTTTAACGCTGTCGCTTAGACCGTTGCCTGTGTGACTGTCTTTGCCAGCTCTGTAGCTCCCGAGCTTGTTGGTTCCACCAGCAGTTGCACCGGTTCCTGCCAGTTGTTACATCAAGCATGTTGCATGCTTGGAAATGGAGAGGAGACAACATCAATTGACTTCATCAGCCTTTAAGTAGTTGGAATGCCTTGAGGCTTCAAGGTGGGATGGCCTTAAGGGGTGTGTATAGGTATTATGACAGCTGATAATGTGATAATGTCGGTTCCTGCTTGTTGTCCACGATTGGATGAGCTGTGTATTGCTGTAGAACTTTGATGCAAAACCAAGAACAGGCTGTGAAGTACCTGAAAATTAAATTTCTGTCCCTTTCTTGAAGGTATTTTAAAATGGTTCAAACATTGTCAGTGTCATCTTGGTAGTAGTTGATAAAACCACTTTTGCTAATGCACTAACAGAGACCAGTGCAGCACCTGTAGTAGCTTGCTATCCATTTACACTGTGGTAAGCCCACAAAAACAGGTTTTGGTTCCCTGTGAGGCTTGAGAAGATCTTGAATCCTCTACTAGTAAATCAAACCCTTAACAATGAGGCTTGAGATAAACTTCAGTGTGCTGTGTAACTTAAAGCACAGACCACATGGAAGATGCTCTTCTCTGATTCCACTCTCTAAATGAATAGGAAATCTGAATTTTATTTTTTTTTAAGTCTTAGGGGAGGAGGCTGCTGTCATTCTTATGATGCCTTACCAGACATTTTTCAGTTATGAATTACCATGTTCCAATGTATATTGTGACTTCTATGCCAATTTTTCTCGTAAGGGGAAAAAAAAAAGGGGGGGATGGGTGGTAAAAAGTGTTTTTAATGCTAGTGTGAGTTCTGAAATTCTGATTACAAAGTGTTTCCCTTCAGTCCTGGGACAGCAGCTTAGAGAAAATGTGAGATCTGTTTGCTTGGAAGTGACTGGCTGAGGGCAGTGCAGAGACCCCGATGTGCTGGGGGAGTGGGGTAAATGGTACAAGGTATACACTTTTTTATTTTTTCCCCTTCAGTTACTTTTACTATTAAAAAATGTGGAGTGGAGCTGCACCCCTTGATGTGCACATGCATATCTGTTGTTTTCTGAGTGAGCCCTGTGTTGGTGTTACTCCCTGTTGTGGCTCCTCTGTTCCTGGAGCCCTTTGTTGTCCCTCAGCCGCTGGTGTTAGGTATGTTGAGGGGCAGTGCTTTGGGGGAGCTACATCTTAAGAGAGAAGCTGTGCTTCATTTTGGAACAGACAACAGTATCATAACACTACTGTAGCTTAAGACTGCAGCTGTTTTTCCTGCTTAGCCTACCTGTCCTCTCTGACTTGGTGATGGAAAAATGGGAAGCACGTGAGTGATCAACCCCTTTTTGGCTTCCTGTTAGGGCAGGAGTATCATAATTTGTTGAAAAGTGATTAGTCGAGGATGAATCACTACTGTATAAGAGCCTCTTAACAACGTGAGCCTTCCCACGGGCGTGCAAATGGCTCATGACAAGGAGCAAAAGCTGATTGTACTACAAGGTTCAGCAAAGAATTACATCAGGCTGCAACTTGGAGACGATGACAGTCACTCTGAAAGCTGCTTGAACACCCATCCCTCCTTTCATTCACTCTGTTGAAACAGAGAGAGATCTCCATGCAAATAAATAATTAAATTAAGCTCTTGGGGGAGGGATGTTCTCCGGTATGTGTTCTGTTAGTTAAACAAATCAATTTAAATTGGTGTATTTACACATAAATAAACAAAGCTGGAAGCAAAAAGTACTATGTGGGGTGATTGCATCTTGAAACATCACGGAGCCCTAGCAGTGAGATCGCCTGTTTCAAGCCCTTGGTGTTGTGCCTTTTTTAACTGCCGCCCGAGCGATACGGTTTGCAGCGATAAGACTGATTCTGCAAACATACCGAGGTAGGATTAATACCTGGTTGCTTGGAAGCTAAAAGGTTTCCAAGTAGATTTGGAGGCTGTTTATGGCGTCCTTGCTCATAAACCAAAGCTTGTTTCAGATTTGCTGGGGGGAGGGGGTACAGTAGAGTGGGTGGGAAGGTGCGTATTGAAGGCTTTTAAGTGCATAAAAGTTATAAATCAAGAGGAAAGACTTAAACTGTTAACTTCTGAGGATAACTTCTTTCCCTGAGGCAGAGAAGGAGACAAGCTGTGGACCCACTGATGTTGTTGGAACAAGTGTGTTGTGAGGCTTTGGGTTCTGCAGGGAGCGTGCCAGGCTTCTCCCACCGTTTGGTTTGAGGGATTAGGTTAAAGCAGCATGCAGTGATGCTGGAACAAGGGTTGTACTGCTGTGTATACAGATCAGTGTTTTTATTTCTGTTTAAACTGGCAAATGAGCCTTGCTCACTAAGAAGAGGGTGCACTCAGCGATGGAGCAGGCAGGGTGTTTTCCTGCCCGTGGCAGGGAGTTGGAACAGGATGATACTGAAGGACCATCCTTAAGCACCTGATTCTGTGATGTGATTTGCTTTGGCTGATCTCAGGCAGGTGGGGAGAAAGAAACAGGCCCTGTAACGTTGGTTGCTGTGTTTATGTTCTGGGTTGCGCTTAGGAAAGTGCCACATAGCGATTTGGTTTCTGAAAGGTGACAGAGGCACGTAGAGAGAAGACCAGGGGGATGGGTTTAAACTGAAGGAGGGGAGATTGATATGAAGTATCAGCCAGAAATCCTTCCTGGGGAGGGGGCAGGCCCTGGCACAGGGTGCCCGGAGAAGCTGTGGCTGCCCCTGGATCCCTGGCAGGGTTCAAGGCCTTGTTGGATGGGGCTTGGGACACCCTGGGCTGGTGGAGGGGGAGGTCCCTGCCCATGGCAGGGGGTGGTTTTGAGGTCCCTTCCCCTCCAAACCACATGGTGATTTATTTTCTAGTAAGGTGTATCATGTGGTGCTTGAGGTATCTGTGGTCTTAGGCTTAACTTTACCACCTGAAGAAAGTGATTTGAGGCTTGGATTGCCTGGTGAAAACTGAGGTAGGAATATGATATATTTCATGACTTGCAAATATTAAAGGATGCCATCAGGAGTATACTGCAGTCTGACAGTTACAAGTGAAATTAAAAACTCCACTCTCCTTGGAGAAGGATGGAGGCCCAGCACAGTGCCAGGTGGATGAACATCATCTCCACAGACCTCAGGAATACTACTATGTTCTCTACTGCATCACAATTGGGAGTTGGTTTTGCCCTTACCAGTAAGCAAGGTACATGCTAGCACTGATATTTTTTGTGAAACCTTTGAAGAAAAGGTAATGTAACCTCCAAAAATCTTAGTAGCTGAAATGGAGAATTTCAGCTGTGTGACCTGTGCATTTCAAACGTGAGGTTCTGTAACTAGAGTTCTATGTTCAGGGTGTACTTTCTGACCTTCATATGCATGGCTTTACATCATCTATGGAAGAAATTCTCAAATGATTCCATAGTAATCAACAGTGGATCAAATTCCCAGTTCTGTGAAACTATCATATGAAACACTGTTGATAATCTGAGCCTCTGTAGGAATAAGAGATTTGTCTTCTCTAGTATTAGTTTTTGTCCTTGACTGCCTTTTGCGCTTCATGTCTTCTGTGCTAAGCTTCTCTCTTGTATTCTCAGTTGTCCTCATCCCATGAAATAATTGGGCAAAGACAGTGCTGGGCATGGGCCAGTTGTGGGATGCTGCTAATTTTTTGATTTAAAGAATGCTGGGAGTTGTGCAGCATCAGGACTTAAACACAGCTTCACAGACATCACCTCTGTACAGAGGGATGTATGTGGAGCTCCGTGTGAGGATGAGGGGTGCCCCACAGGTACCACTACCTGGGGGTGGTAGTGGGAGCCCCCACCTAGGCTGGGAACACTGCTGTGATGAGTTGTGCCTGTTCCTGTGCAGGACAGCAAGTTGGTCTGGGTGCCTGGTACCTGCCCCTTTGTGGGGTGTGTTTTGGGGCCTGTTTGGTTGTTTTTAATATAATTTATTTTTTAAAAACTCATACTTAGGACAAATGAGGTCGAATCTGAAGTGCTGTGTCAGTTCTGGGCTTCACTGGACGAGTCAGTCCTGGTTGTAGTGGCAGGAGCCCAACAAAGAGTCAAAGAGGTACCTTGGGGTTATCTATTGTACTAGTTACCTGCCATTCACCTACTTGTTTGTCCTGTTACCCTTAAACACTCCACTAACAACACTCACATTCACATGTTTTGGGGCCTTTAAGCAGTTGGATTTGAACCTTGTTGCTGCACTAGATGATCCATGGGTTAATTCCAGGGAGAAGATGCAGTACAACGGTGGTCACAAACTCTCCAGCCTGTGGGCACCAAGCAGTGAATAGGTTTTTTGAGTGATGATGTTAAACTTTTTAAAGGGTTTTTATAAAGTCAGGAACAATTCTGCATATACAGAAAGACCTTTCAACTGCTACTCTGTCTTCTGGGCAGAGCTTTTGATCCCAAGTTGTTTACAATTAGTTCGTACTTGTGTAGTAATTGCAGTAAGGCTATAAATGTTGGGTGAATCTTGTGACTAATGTTAGAAACAAGGTAATGGTGCCACCTCACTCAGATGTATCTGAGGACCAGGGATCTGTGATTTCATAGGAAGTTTGTTGGAAATAGTGAGTTCCAAGGTGGAGATGGAGGTGTTGTCAGGTTCCCTGTTTGGTGGTGAGTCAGTCATGGACAGCTGGTGACTCCAAAGATTTCTGGAAATATTTAATATTTTTATATTTTTATTTCCAAGTGGACAGAAGCAGAGGAGTTACTTAATCAGTATGTGGACAGTCAGCCTCATTAATGCCACTTCAGGGCTCTGCCTAACACCCTTTTTGGAGCCTGTATAGCTGTAGGGACGGAAGGGTTTTAATGTATGTTGCTAACACAGTGAGCGGCTTGTTTCTTCCTTTTTCTTTTCCTTTTGTTTAAATAAGCTTCAGTTAAGCACTTAAGGAAGCAAGTGCTGAAAATGCAGGGTTCATGTGTGTGAGATGTGTAATTTCAGTGTCTTGTGTAGTAGCTTTATTTGTTGACATAGCTGGATAATGAATGTAAACCTAATGATTAGACAGCGATTCTGTTGGTAATTTCCCCTTCTTTACTTAAGAAAAATACAGGCAATCAAAGAGACTCTTATGGGAATAATTGAATCTATAGCTTTGACTGTATTGTTTTGTATTTATTTTCAAGAAGCTTCAGATACAAAATTTGAATTATTTCTAATTTTGAAGGGATTGAAAGACGGCTTGTAGCCTAGACGAAATCAACACTCAACACAGTTTAACTGGAGACCTGTAGGAAAGTCTTGAAGATGCTTATGGTTTCTGTTCAAGCTCCAGATAAACAGAAAGATAAACTTCTTTCTGTTAGCAGTTTATTACATCAGTTTATAGCACTGTATCTGTACCTTGCAGCTCTGTTTTTCAGTTACATAACCAGAAGGAGGGCACGGCAGGCTGAGTCACCGTTGCAGGACTTTGTAGCATCCCATGAGTTACTCTCTCTCCTTGCTTGAGACAGATACAGGTGTGTGTGACTGGTTTCCAGTATCTCACAGCTTCGAGTTCCCATGCTCAGGAGAGCAGCCTGTTGTACTCAGTAGTTCTTAGGTTAACCTCAGCGTGGGACCAGACCACAGAAATCTGCAAGTAGCTGCAGTTGAGTGTAGGGTCACCAGTGTGCTCACTGGACTGTGATAGGAATGAGCCCAGGGATCTTGGGGGACACTGGGATGGCTGTCTAGCACAGGAATTAAATCATCAGCATGCTTCTGGGTCCTTGTTTTGTGCCTGGAGTAATGAGCAGGTATCTTGGATTAAAACTGGCTGGGCTCTGGGCCAGGATGGTCGTGTTCATGGTCACGCTAATGCAGTGGGAGAAGCAGAAAGCCACCATAGCAGGAGGAGCTTACAGCCTTTCTTGTGTTGAACTTGACCTGCCAGATTACCTGTATTGCTTTCAAAATGTCTGTGACTGTGCAGGATGCAAAAGGTCTCTTGAAAACTAAGCCTTTAGTAATGTTGAAGTAGTGGGAGGGGGTAACTGAACTGAACTTGAATTGATTCCTATTTTTGAATATTGTTGCCTCTTCTTCTGTAAACCTAGGAAGTGAGAGGCTTTTGGGGACTTGAAGTGCTTCATGGTATGTAATGTTTAATAACTGATGCTTCTGTCCTAGTATGCTGCTGGGGTGGTTGCATGTAATCACATGTAGATAGGGAGATGTATAGTTCAGGTGAAGATGGTAAGCTCGTGGAAGAAGGCAGCAAGCTTCATGATGGGGGGGAGCAAAGGGGCAGTTGCTGATCTCCTCTCTTTGGTGACCAGGGATAGAACTGAGGGAACAGCTTGAAAGCTGTGCCAGGGGAGGTTCTTTCCTGAGAGGGGGGTCAGGCACTGGAACAGGCTCCCCAGGGAAGTGGTCCCAGCACCCAGCTGGACTGAGGTCAAGAAGCATCTGGACGATGCGCTCAGTCCCACGCTCTGACTTGGCTGGTCCTGTGTGGAGCCAGGAGTTGGACTTGATGGTCCTCACGGGTCCCTTCCAACCCAGGAGATTACAGATTCTAAGTTAGGCCTGGTCAGAAGAATTAGACAAAGATCAGAGCTGTCATGGTCACTAGGTTGGCATACAGCTTCACAGCTGCTGTTGCAGGATGGTCCTCACGGGTCACCGAAGAGGTGATGTGCACACCACCGAGAGGTGGGCTGTGTATCACTTACTTGGGTGACTGTAATGAATGACAGCTTGGAAAAACCTGACTAGATTCAGGTGTTTGAGAATTGTGGTAAAGCAGTTACAACTGATAGCAAAATAATTTATATCGTGTGTGTTTCTCAGAGATGTTACTGGTTGTACTGTCGAGGGTACCAGTGTCAGCTGTCAGAATGAGTAATGGCAGTGAAAGAAGATAATATGCCTTTGCTCTCACAAACATGAAATCAATGATGTAATAGGGCATAACAATGCTTTTTTAGTAAAGCCTTGTTAGAAATTTCAATACTTCCTAAAGCTTAATAGGACTATTTTCTTTTTTTTTTGTGGTGCTGGGAATAAAGCTAAGCAGTAGTTTTCCTTCAAAATAGATTGCTCCCAGGAAATTTGCTGTAGATGGCTGTTGGAGTTTGGGGATTGAAACATGTCTCTGGACAAGCTTCTGGTCCCTCTGCACAGGCTTGTGGCAGTGATGGGTAGCTGCTTTGCATTGGGTGAAGTTTCAAAAATGGGCAACACTGTGAATGAGAAGAACATCTATAGCTGCACTCTTGGTGCACGTGGAACTTCTCTGTAGCTGTTCATCACTCTTTTCTATGGCAGTTCCAGTGCTTGAACGTGAATCTTCAGGTTCAGCCTTGGAGTTGAATGAATGAAAGCAGGAAGGAATAGAAACAAGCTGTGGAAAGCTATTCCAGTACCCTGTGGCAACTCATCTATTTAGTCCCATTTCATTACTTTTCTCATGCAAAATAAGATTCTAATTTTAACGTGCATTAATTAAACCTCAAAATACTTCAGCACTATAATACTGTGGAATTTAATAGCATTTAAATGTATAATGATATGTTTATGGATGGAAGGATCATGCTCTTGACTTATCTTGAAAAAATTAAATTTGAGCAGGGTGGAGGGGAACAAAAGGGCACGACTTGCTTGAGGCAGAGGATGTGCTGCGTACGTACGTGCATAACCTCTGAGAGGGAAGTGATGTGTCTTCATCACCCAGGTTCAATGCACAAATGCTTAGAGCAGATGTCTGCCTTGAAAACTGCTTGGTGAGTTTTAAAGGTGGTATTTAGCTCATAGCAGGAGACCTGTGTGACTTAGAAGACAGTGCTTCTCCCCCAATACTGTGCTTGCTGGAAGGTCTTGCTTCCTGCATGATAGAATGAATTCAGGGTTGGAGGGTTGCTGGTTTGATTTAGAATGCTAATTGATGTGGTAGCTGATGTGAACTGAACATTTGCTTGCTGTTCTTCTACAAATTCTCTGACAAAAACTTAGAGTGGAGCAATACATGTTTTTTTTGCAGCCTGGCCAGCATAGAGACACACCAACCAAGGGGGAATGTTTGGCTTGTAGCTGCATGTTTCAGGTACTGTGCTGTTAAGTCACCCTGATCTTCAGGAGAAGCTTGAGGGACTTCAGTGTAGTCTTGCTGTTCATTGTGGCTAAACAGCCTCTAGAAAATACTCTTCTAGAGCATGCTTTTGCTTTTCTTTCATCAACTGGATCATCTCCATCGTATGTATGGTAAGATGGTACTTGACCATGTGTTTTTAGGCAGTGGAAGACCTGATGTCCTCTTGGAGTTGATGTTTGTGCATACAAACTGGTCGATAGTAATGTATGTTGACAGTCTCATTCTGGTTCAGAAAATGTGTATTATGTATTTTGCTGGGCTAATGGATCTAAACTGGAAGACTTTGTGTATCTGGGCTGATGGGGGCAATCATGGTGTTAGATCATGAAGTGCAGGAGTGTTCAGATGTTATTCTACCTCCTCAGTTTTTCTTTCCTTATGGAAGTAGTGGATAGCTGATCCTTGGGTTTTGAGCACTGCAGAGGTTGCTGTGAGTGGGGTAGCTGGGCAGAACCTCCTCTGTAGCTGAGAATCTGGTAGTTAACATGTGTCATGGTAAGATCAAAATATCTTCATGTGTTCATGTCTCTGGCAGATGGGTGTCTGACAAACTATGTCACTTTTGGCAGAAGTGAATATTCCAAAGTGATTCAGACACTTCCAGGGTTTGAGAGTGGCCTGAGTTGAGGCTGGCTGTGGGAGTAGACTGCAGGCAACTGGAGGAAGTCTTTTTGGAAGAGAAAAATGCATTTCAGTAGCATGTTTGGCTGTGATTTGAATGTAAGCTGTCAACAGCAGGATGCAAAATACCTCAGTGACCTAAAAAGTACGAGCATGCCCCTTTAGGGATTACGTGATGTTAGGTAATGACATGCTGTTAAATTAAAGCTCACGTATATATCCCTCGGTTTGCTAACTAGGACAGTCCAGTAGCTTTTTTTTTTTAAATCAGTAGATAAATGGGGAAAATTGATTTTGTTGGGATCTGTAGATAGAAAGCCTAGTAGTGCTGTTTCAGATAATTTTTATTTTTTTTTAATTAGCATGTAAATAAGGTGACTTGCTCAGGCTGAGCCAGCTACCTTCTAGAAACTTGAGAGCAAACAGCATCTTCGAAGAAAGTGATGCTCGAGCAAGATGTGTTAGAAGATATCTGGTAGGCCTTATATCTGGTGAGAGGTGCTGTTGGAGGAACTTCTGTTACTGAGCAACATTAATACATTTCTTAGGGATTATCTGGCACCCTCCAGCTGTCTTTGTGTGCTTTTGGTAGTATTTTTCTATCTGGCAGACAGGAAATCTTGTTTAATAGGTAAGTGGTGATATTTGATAAAAGCTGTTCAGTGAGGACACATTAGGTAAATCAAATACAGATCAATGGATCCCATTGCAAATAGGATTAGATCTTTTTAAAACAAGGTCAGTGAGGCTGTAATAAAAAAAATCCTATCCTGCTGCAACCAGGTATGAACATACAACTCTGTAAATCCCTGTTCTTCCCATCGTGATCATGTCTAGATTGAGAAAAAAATGTTGTTTGTGTGTAACAAATAACATGCACTTGGTGAAACACTGAGGTATCCAGAGTTAAAAATCAAGAGTGCAGTGTGCTTGAACTCAGAAATACGTGATTGACTAGCTCTGTCTAGTCTCATATCTAGTCTCAGAGCCATCTAGCTCTGAGGAAGCAGCAGGGATGACAACCTGATGATGTTGGTTACAAAATGTCCTTCAGGTTTTGTTTTGCCAGGTTGCAGGAGTGGTACCATCCTGTACAGATTCGAGTAGAGCCCAGTTACAGTTGTGTCTCACCTAATTGTGTGTGCTGCCTGTGCTGGAGCTAGAAGCAGCTGCTGAAGTTGTTTCTGTGCAGATCTGGTTGTCTTGAGCAAGAAGAAAAGCGAGGGATACGAGTGGAATTTGAATACACAGGGGGGTGTGTGATCTTCCCCTTGGAAACAGGGGTCAGCAGCAACTTTGCTGATGAATGATGAGATGCACAGCCATCACTCTGGGAGAGAGTGTGGGAATCTTTTTTATTTTTTTCTTAACCATAACAGCTTGAAAGTACTTTATACAAAGCTGTAAAAATTGATTTTAATGGCCAAGATAGCGATACACACTTGAAATGGGGGCAATTATTGGTTTCTGGTTTTATTTTCCTTTTTTCTCTCCTTAGCACTTGCTCCCAAGTAGGACAAACAGGCCACTGCAGTGTGGGAGATGGCTGGAATATAGGGACCTTGGGTTTACAGCAGCAAACTCTTCAGGTGGTTCCTGGCTGTTGGCTTTTGGGAATAAGAAGGAGGAAAAGTCACAATACTCAGGACAGCAGCTGTCTGGGAGACTGGGAGGTATCAACTGAAAGAACAAAACTTGTGTGAATCCAGGAGGCTCCTGGGTTACCACTTCTATCTGCTGGGATGTTGGGAAGGGCTTTGATGCTGAGATTCGTTCTGCTTCTGGTCTCTGAGAGTGCCAACTTTCAGACTGAGTTGTGTATTTAGACATCTGTATATACTGTGTCACAACGAGCATCCCATCTAACAGCACAGATTTTCAACTGTTAGGCTATAGCACTCATTTAATCTGGGTCTTCCATCTACTTGTCAGTTAATTATTTAAAGTGTTTAAAAATAAAAAGCACTATATTAATTTCCTGAAAAGAAACAGTGTTAGTAAATCAAGTTGCTTTTCCTTATGCTGTAGTTGAGTCAAACATGACAAGGGAATATGTGTAAGAAGGAATATGTAATGTAACCTTGCTGATGATAAATTGTGACACAGGATTGAAATAATTGAGGTTCACAGTCAAACCCTACTGCTGATCCTATTAAGTGAAACAAATTAGCCAGGATCAGACTGTCTACTGTAACACAGTGTGTTTCATCCAGTGGCTAAACTGACCTGAGCAAAAAATAAAATCAGTGTTAAGTGAACCTGGACTGTGTTTATCCTTCAGGGGGAAGGAATACAGTGTGTTGAAGGAAGGATACAGTATTTGCTGCCCTGTTGGAACATGTGGGTGACTGCTAATCCTATGGAAATGATGCATTGAGCAGATGAGGCCTGATTAATAATGGATAAAGTTGCTGCAGTGCTATGGGAGTCTTTTGGAGCAGGGAAAAACAGAGCTTTGTTTTGTTTTATTTATTTTTTGTTTTGTTTTGGTGTTTTTTGGTTGGGTTTTTTTTTTTTAATTCTCTTAAACCATGCTGGGCTAGTCAGGCAAGTGAAGTTTGTAGTCTGAGGGTTATATTTCTGTGCCCTGATGTGCATTATAGTTATTAGAACGTCCATTCAAGTTGGATTGGAAATGAGGTGATGTGCTGCTTCGTTCCCAGGTCCGATTCAGCTGAAAATAATACTGGGAATGTGAAAGGCTGCTGGTAAAGTGGAACAACAGAGTATACACTTGATAAAAATGGGTTTTGATCTTCAGCATCTTCTGAGCATGTGGCTGAAGAGTGGGTGAGCCTCTGGTGATTGATTTACTGTTGCTAAAAGAGGAGGAACCTTCCGTGGTACCGGGTCCCTCTTGCCAGGTCTGGCCCTTCAGAAGCCAGCGTGGTGTTAAAATCAGCTCTTCGCCAGGGCAGAGAGCTGAAAAGCTCACTGAAGGCTTGGATGATCTTCAGAGCTGTTAGAGGGACAGGTGGGATTGTGCTGCAAGGTGTCAGAAGGCTGTTCCATGGCCTGTGCCTAAACCTGGTTTTCCTTGAGCATCAGGGAGAAGGAATCTGAGCATCCACGTGTGCCGTGCCGCACAGAGGCTGTTGCAGCCGAGCTGCTCCGTAAGCTGCAAAGTAACTTCCAGGCTGTAGCTCACCCAAACCCGTTTCTCTGGGAGCTGTATGCATGTTTCTTATCTACAGCTGATCATCAAGGTGTTGTAGCTCAGTTGCTTGTATAATCAACACTCTCAGGCTTTAATTAATCTTGCCAAAAGGATATTACGCATCACCCTGTGATTGTTTTCCGTCCCGTTAGAGCTGTACTGCCTGCAAGTCATGGACCTGATTCTGTGTGCAGAAGCAAGAAGCTTCTCATGCAAGAAAGTACTGGCAGATGCTACAGCACAGTATTTATGGTGGGTAGATGCACTGGGGTTTGAGCTGAGCACAGTTGTTGTCTGTGGCTTTCCTTGACTATCTGTTGGTGTCTGCAGGTGTTAAGGAAGTCTTGTCTTATGTATTTTTGAGCCATAATCACCCTGATCTTTTCATTGACCTTGACTCTGCAGCGGCTTCTGTTTTATGGAGGATGATCAGGCTGTTGGTTAGGGACTTGGGAGTTGAGAGCAGGCACCTTTGTGAAGACAGATGTGGTGGTTGCAAACCTGACACCTGCTGTAGTGATGAATGAAGGATTTCTGAAACTTGACAAAAACAAGTTCCTGAAGTCAGGTTGTTGTCTTCAGCTAGTGCTGCCAGTGCTGGCTACCTTGATGGGTGTACTGTAATTAATACTAAAATTCATGGGTGACTGATGTAATTTGTTAATGTTGAGATAATTGCAGCACTTACAGGAACAGCTGCTGGCCAAACCTCTCGGTTTTGCATTGGACAATTGATGTTTTCTGGAAGATGCTTATTTATCCCGAAGCATGAGTGTGCCTGACCCCCAGGCACGAGAGGCTGGTGCTCTTTGTGCTCAGCCCCTCCTCCCCTCCAGAGTGCTCCGTGTGCCAGCCCTGCCTGCTGCAGGCCAGGGTGGGGGACCCAGGATTTCTGAAAGATGATGGACAGTGGCCTAGCAATGACTCCCACCAGCTCCCTCAGCACCCTTGGGTGCATCCCATCAGGACCCATGGATTTATGGATGTCCAGATGGCCCAACTGATCCCTGACCCAGTCCTCATCAACTGAGATGGGCTCCTCATTCATCATGGCCTCATCCAGGACCTCTGACACCTGTGGCTCCTGCAAACAGTCCCCAACAGTGTAGACAGAGGCAAAGGCAGCATTCAGTAACTCTGCCTTCTTACTGTCCTCAGTCACCAGGGCACCTTCCTCATTCCTCAGTGGACCCACACTGCCTCTAGTATCAGTTTTGTGGGCTGTATATTTAAAGAGACCCTTCCTGTTATTCTTACCCCCCTTTGCAAGGTTTAACTCCAGGGAGGCCTTAGCTTTCCTATTTGCCATCCTGCAATCTCGGGCAATATTCTTGTATTCTTCCCACGTAGCCATCCCTTCTTTCCATGACCTGGAGACTGTCTTCTTGCACTTCATTTTGCTCAACAGCCCCCTGTTTAACCACACAGGTCTCCTGGCTCCTCCTCTTGATTATTTCCTCATTGGGATGCTCTGATCTTGAGCTTGTAAGAAATGATCCTTGAATATGGACCAACTTTCTTGGGCACCTTTTCCTTCCAGTACCCTGTCCCATGGGGTTTCTGCCAGTAATTGCTTGAAGAGGCCAAAGTTGGCCCTGCCAAAGTCCAAGGTTGCAGTCCTGCTGGAGGTTCTCCTCCATATGGAGAGCCTGGGAAATAAATACCCAGGTACGAAAGCAGCGGTACCGCAGGAAACGTTGGGATGGCTCCACGTGCAAGAGGATCACAGGTTGGCATGAACCTCCTGGCTTCCATGGCTGCTTCAGGAGAGATGGGCATCACTAAAGGTAACTGCAGATGCAGGCAGCAAGGTAAAGGCCATCATCACCTCAGATGTGGAATTGGCTGGTGGTGTGCTGACTCCTGCTGAAGCACTGGAGCTTAGTGACTTCAGGTGCCAAGTGAGCAGAGCACTCGGTCTGTAGTGTGTTGGGGACGGTGACTTTCCTCTGCTGTTGTACTGGAAATAAAGCTGGGAATGCTCAGAAGTTCAATTTACTTCACTTTCCAAATATTCAGGGTTCAGATCAAGTATTGAGAATTACTTTTGTTATCTCATGAAAGTATTCAAGAGGGTTTAAATGCTCCAGGTAACTGTAGTGTGTCTGCCACAAGTGCTGTGTCCTTGTGTGGAGTTTGAGAGGGCTTCTCCCATCTCATTGCTCTGGCCATGGGCTGCCTAAAACCTGTGGTGGTCATGTTGAGGTTCTAAATAAGCTCTAAAAGCATGGTAGCACAGAAATGTTGTGGTGGTGGAAGGGCTGTGAGTTTTAAATCAAGTTCTGTGTACTGCCAAATACAAGGTCATGGCAAACTGGGATGTTGCTCTGGGACATCCAGGATAGGTGAACAAGAAGAGGTTTTCTCTTACAGAGTTTGTGTCTCTAGAATGCAACCAATGATAGAGCCAAATCTGGTTGTAAGAGGTTGTTGCCTTTTTTCTAGGTAGCTGGAAATACAATCTTTAGATAGATTGTATTTCATTTTATGTTTTTCAGACAGTGTTATGAAAGTCTGGGTGAAGGAGTAGCTGTGTGAGCTGGTTTGCTTCTTTACCCACAGGCATTGTTAGAGACTACTACCCCTCTTGAGCAGATGTTTTCTTTTCTCCATGAAATTAAAGCATCCATCCAATGCCTGGGATCTCAAGCTCTAGGTGAGGCTTAGTGAAACCATGTTCCATCTTATTGCTAGGGAGTGCTGGCCTCCTAAAAAGACTTCTGCTAAATTTAGAACATGTGTTCTTGAGATGTCAGTAGTAACTGCATGCTCTATTAAAACTGAAAGGAAAGGATTTTTCACTGCCTGGAAGATGTGTTAAATCAAAGCTAGTGGATTCTGTGGAAGCTGCTGTGTTGAACTCTCCTGTGAGGCTCGGGAGTTCTTGACAGACTTGCAGTGGGGTTTCTGCTTCGTTTCGAGCCACTGCACAGGCTGAGCAAACTTCAGCACAGCTCTGCCTGTGTGTAAATTAAGTGGAAGTAAGTACTAATCCCGTAGGACAAGGGGTCAGGATGTCAGCAGCAAGCTCTCCTTCTGGCATCCAGTTGAAGAAGCCGAGTACATATGTCCTGGAAGTTGAACCACCTTACAGAGAGCTGATTTCCGAGCACCCTAACTTGCCCTGCCCCCCAAAATGTGGACTTAATGTACATTGAACAACAGTGAAGAATTATGATGGCAGGTTGCTACTGGTTTGTGTTTGAAAGTAGTTTTGAGTGGTTCCTTGGGTTGTGTGTGGCACTGCGAGCTTCCTATGAAACCCAGCCACAACAGCTACTGCCTGTATTGCTTCTGTTAGAAAACCTCCCAGCTTTAAAGGGGTGGGGGAATTTTTGTGATAGCAGCCCAAGTTTTGCATCTTCCCTTCCCCCACTCCCCCCACCCCCCTTATTTTATTGAGTTTTTTTTGCAATAGAGGTTTCTTTCAGCCTGGTGGTGGCCAGGAGAGGGTTGATGTAGCCAACACAGCCACTGTTACATAACTGGACAGGCTGAACAGGTGAGAACAAGAGATGCCATTGTGATGGGACAGCAGCTATGGGTTCACAGCTCTGCATCTGTGGCTTGGTCTCACCACCTAAGGCCAAGAGCAGCTCACTGGGACAGGACCAGGTGTGTGTCCGTGTGGTGTGGGTAATGAGAACGGCTCTAATTTGGATGCCCTGGTGTACTCGAGCCTTAGCTGGAGTGTTGGGTGGTTTAGGTGTCCAGTCACCACAGATCCTGGAGGTCTTAGATGAACTGAAGGGCCTTGATATTGGAGGCAGAGGAGAGTTTGTCTGTGCTGTGCTGCTATGCCCATGTTGTCACCTCTGGCTGTAGACTGGGTGTTAAAGACTTCATTAAAAAAAAAAAATCCAACCACAAAGTTAGAGATGGTTTTCAAAGTTTCTCCTTGAAGTGGAGGGAATGCTTGCAGTCTTCATTGTAGATGACAGAAGAGCACCCCCTTGAGAGGGGATCTCACTGCCTGCCTGGGGACTGTAATCACTGCAGGTGGTTATCTTCACAAACCAACCTGCAAAGTGCTGTATCTCTTCCTAGAGACGTTTAGCCAGCTAGCAGGTCTGGTGCTGGTTTGTCAACTGAGACAGAAGTGTTTTCCTAGGGAATCATAGAATCCCAGACTGGTCTGGGTTGGAAGGGACCCCAAGGACCATGGAGTTCCAACCCCAG
Source organism: Heliornis fulica (assembly GCA_013399135.1). Taxonomy (NCBI): domain Eukaryota; kingdom Metazoa; phylum Chordata; class Aves; order Gruiformes; family Heliornithidae; genus Heliornis; species Heliornis fulica. Next base: position 19,806 of record VXBZ01008653.1, on the reverse strand, counting down.
GGCCACCAACCTCCAGGCCTGGAGCCACACAAGGTTGCCCAGGGCCCCATCCAACCTGCCCTTGAACACCTCCAGGCTTGGGGCATCCCCCACCTCTCTGGGCAGCCCCTTCCAGCCCCTCACCACTCTCTCTGTGAAGAACTTCCCCTGATCTCCAACCTGACCCTTCCCTCCTCCAGCTTCAATCCATCCCCTTGTCCCACCACTCTGCCCTGGTGACAATCTGATTCCCCTCCTGTCTCTACGCTTCCTTTAAGTCCTGGGGGGCTGCAGTGAGGTCCCCCCACAGAAGTGTAAGTGGAGCTGGAGCTGTGGCTGGGTGTGATTTGTTTGTGGGTTTGATATAGTATGGACCACACAAAGCCACAGCAAAGTTGGAGCCCTCTAGAGCCTTGTTTAGGAGACAGTGCTCTGAATGCAGGTGGCAGACAGTGATCCATCTTCCTTTGCTGCTGGCTGCTCCTTGGAGCTGACTTGTAGCTCATGGGTTCTGTGCATCAGCAGAGTTCCTTCACTGTTGAGTCATGTTCAAGATCAGTCATGACTGAGTAGCTCAGAAGGCTTTAAGCAAGACAATGACACTTCAGGCCTTTGTCAGATGCTTACTTGGCTGTAGTTGTTGCAAGATAATAGCTGGAATAATAAATATTGCAAAGAAAGTGGATGCTCCTGCGTTCTTGGAGCAGTTGTTCTCTGAATGATGTAATTGGGTTTCTGGGAAGGGGTTGAACAGCCAAGTGATTGTGGCTGACTGGAAAGAGAAACGTTCTGACCTGAGCATAGTGACTGTGTGGTGGAAAGAACTTACAGTGACTTGGAGCAACCCAAGTGAGTTGTAAAAGGACCAGATAACAGGGAATGTTGGGAGTAGTTGGGACCTGACTGGATGTTTTTTCTTTGTTTTTCAGGAATGACAGAACCAGGCTAATAATGATTAAACCTTTGCCCAGGCACAGTAAGAATTAGTATGGAGGGAAGGCAGATGTGTGTTCTTAAACACTGGTAAATACAATTCAAGACAAAAATCCAAAGGGCTGTTAAACTACTCTGAATTAATGTTTTCAGCTTATGTTAAGGGGACTAGACTTAGATGAAAAGGTTGTCAAGAATGTGACATCTATTTATTTTAAGACTTAAAGGCATGTAGCAATAGGACCTGTTCACAAGGGCATTTAGCAGTAGGATGAGGGCTGATGGTTTCAAACTGGAAAAAGGGAGATTGAGGTTGATACTAGGAAAAAAATAAACACTATGAGGGTGGTAGATCACTGGCTCAGGTTGCTTAGAGCGGTGGTGGAGGCCCCATCTCTGGAGACATTAAAGGTCAGGCTTGGTGGGGCTCTGAGCAGCCTGATTTAGTGAAGATGTCCCTGCTCACTGCAGGGGGTTGGTCTAAACAGCCTTTGAAGGTCCTTGTCAACTTAATCCTTTCTATGATGATTCTATAAATCCTTGCTATGAATATTAAGCTGGTGATGTCGGAGGTGAACACTTGAAGATGAGTTTGCTCACTTGCTTAGAGATCAGCCATATCTGTTGATTTTTTTCTTTAGTTTTTTTAATTTTTTTAATCTGAAAATCTGGTGGTGGCCTCAGTGACACAATGCAAAGGGACTCTGGCTTGTGGTCTGTACAATACACGCTTTTATTGCTTGTGATTATCCCTGTTGTACGCACTGAAGTAACTGCCACTGACCTTACTGATATGCTCTCCTCCTTAGAAGAACCTTCTAGATGAGTTTCCTTGTGGCATGCCTCCTTTATGTTAATAGCTAATGATGGAGAAGGATGGAGGTTCTCCAAAAAGGTCTTTAGGATGTTTCAGACATTAATAAGTGCTTATACTTGCATGGAAGAGCACCTAATAAGCAGAATCCTCTAATAGGAGGTGGGCAGATGTCCAAGGTAATAAACACATTCAGAAAGGTACTTTGGTGTTTGTGGAAGGAGAAGAGTGAGGGGGTGTCAGCAGCCACGCTTTCTCAGCTCAGGAGTTCAGTGTGAGAGATTACTTTCTGAAGGCAAGTTTTCCTAGTGGGTTCTCCAGCTCCAGCTCTGTGCTAGTGGAGAAAGTGGTGGTTAGCATGACTTGGCTGATGGGCAGAATGCAGAAAACATCTTGAAGAGCTGTTGCTGTTGGTTCCTGTGTGGGGGTGGGATTCAGTGCAACAGCTCAACTCGCTTGGAATTGAACAACCCAGTTGAATCCAGGCATTGCTTTTCTTTGTGTCTTTGCTGTCCCTTGTTTTTGTTGGTGAGTGATTTTTTCCAAACTGAAGACATTGGGAAAGGAGTCTAATATCTTTTCTATAAATGATCTGTGCTTGAGTTAGGTAAGAGGCATGGGCTGTGGCACCTGTGGTTGGCCATGCCAATTGTAATATGGACCAGTTAATCAAATACAGTAATTTCTTTAATTTCAAGACCTGTTCTGTGGAAAATTCTTGAATTTTGGTTTGGTTGGGCTTTGGAAACAGCAATATTTGTTACAGTATGTAATAATCCAGCTTGGTCTCACTGGGCTTGTTCTCATATTAACAAACCAAAATGACAGCTACTTTTTCAGCATCTCTTTGTTAGCACTGGGAGGAAATGACTTTGACAGGCTGCTTGGAGTGAGGCCTGCTCTGGCAGGCAGCATCAAAAATAGCTCCTTGCCATCACCTAGGTTTTAGCATAACAATAGCTGAGAGATGAAAACTCTGTCAAGATACTGACTTGAAGCATGAGCCAGGATGGTGAGGGAAGGGTCTACAGGTGGATATAGCAGGTTTGTAACTGCCATAGATTTTCCCTGGTGTGTGCTGGCATGAGTGTACCTGGAAAGGGTTGCTTGCAAGCACGAGGGTGATTAATGATGTTGGGAGCTGACCCTGCATCCGTAAGAGTGCTTGTTTTTGGGGAAGAAATGTCAAGCCAAATCATCCAATTTTGGAATAAAACACAAGGAGATAACTCTCTACTACTCTGGCAAGCAAGTCAGGTATCAGAACACTTTAAAAGGTCAGGCTGCAGCTTTGGTAGTGAAAATAGAAGTATTTGGAAAGCATTTTAATAGTCACTTGTCGAAGAGGCAGTTACACAGGGTGGGGGGTCTGGAGTCTGCTCGGTTTTGCCAGTAGAGAGGATTTGGGTCACTCATAAAACCTCAAGTATTTTGAGGATAAGCTACTTGGGTCATGACAGTGCAAGTTTTGTGGTTTCCTTGTGTTCAAGGTGTCTATGGGAAGCTGCGTGCTGTTGGAGTAGCAGGAACACACTTGGTGTGTGAATGTACAATCATTTAAAACTTGAAATAGAACCTACAGAACAGTTTGCTGTGAAAACCTGAAAAAAAAAGCTCTGCTTTGCAAGGATGGAGGGTATGTAGAGCTGAAGCTGTTGCTGAAGGATTAGCCCTGCAGGATTTTCCCCTGTAGCTTAACCCTGCTGCTGCATCAACAAAAACTAGCAAATAACCCGAAGCAGTTTAGTATACAACTCTGAATAACAGCTGAATTACATTTCTCAGACGATAATAACAACAGAAAAGCCTTTTAAGCAACAATGAGGGCTTAATTCCATTGAGTCTGCTAATAATGTAAAGCCCTAACAATCGGCTATGAAGTGATTCCAGCAAGTAGGCATTAACTTCCCTAACTCGCCGCTCGTGCTCAGAAGTCGGGTCTTGCACTTGGGAAGGCACCAGTGGTTTACTTCAGCAACAAATGCTACTGGAAAAGAGACTGTAGGATGTTTAGACCTGGGTAGACCTAGACTTGAGGTAATCATAAAGCCAAATAAACTCTCAGGTGGCTGTTTGTGACCGCTGTAAATATACCGAGCGATACTGCCACTGCGTCATACTTGAGGTGTAAACAGTGTTTTTAACACCTTTAAACAATTAGTNAGAGTTGTGGAGCACTGGAACAGGTTGCCCAGGGAGGTGGTGGATGCCCCTGGATCCCTGGAGACGTTCAAGGCCAGGTTGGATGAGGCCCTGAGCAAGCTGATCTAGTTGGGGGTGTCCCTGCTTCTTGCAGGGGGGTTGGACTAGATGACCTCTGGGAGTCCCTTCCAACTCTAATCATTCTATGATTCTAACCAACCACCTAATGTGGCTCTTAGACTACAGAGAGTGAAAGGCCAGACCTCAGCCATTAACTCCTGGAGAAGTAGGGATTGAATGAACAGAAAAAGTCTGAAGAACTGTATCGACTTATGTTCTTGTGGAACCTGGGTTATCTGGTTTTATCTGACCTAGCCAATGTAGATAAAAATGATAATAGGTGTTTTGTACTTCAGAAATTAATCGAAATGGATGAGTTTAATTCTTGGATAGTATATTGAAAGTAAAATGCTATTGAGTAACGTTGGTTGGAGAAGAGCTGTGGGGTGTTTGTCATCTGAGGAGTGACCAGAGGATGGAATTTGGAGGGAGCTCCCTACTTGCTTCTCTGACGTATGCCAGTAGGTCACTCCTGTGACAGAGTGGACTGACCCACCTCAGATTTTACTAGCAATAAATAGAGCTGAAATTTGTATGAGAATTGTGCCAAGGATGAGCGTGGACCTAGGTAAGGGGTTTTGTAAGAAGTAATGCAAATATGGTTTCTGCTTTAGGTTTCATCAAGCCTGTCCTAATGTTCTGCAGCTGTTTGCTGTCTGTGGTCTTCTCTGTTCCACTTGAGTCATCTCAGGTACATACAGGTGGCAGGGCTGAAGTCAGAGGGGTGGAAGGAGAGATCAGGTTGTCTCTAAGGAAGACAAAGAATGGGTGGCACAAGTTGGGGGGGAAAAACCCTACCCAACAACCTTGCAAATCCTAAAACAAGTTAGCTTGACTGCATTTTATAGCTGAACCAATTAGTGGTGAATGTTAATGAACCATCCCTATTACTGTTCCTGTAGGCTGGCTAATCCCTGGCAAGCCTCAGCAATGCTGACTTAACGTACCTGCTTGGGTTTGCTGTTGCTGCAGTTGGAGGTACCTGGCCAGGCTTTGCAAATATCAGTAGCTGTTCATCAATGTAGTGATTTGGGTGAAACTTGACCAGCACAGGATCAGAAGTACCTGCTGAGGGCTTTGTGCCAGCGTGGGTTTGTGCTCAGCAGATGTATTGATGTGGACTTTGTACAGGATTGTGTGGCAGATTACATTTCTATGATAACAGTAGGTCACAGTCCAAGAGGAGGGTTCCTAAGAGTATATATTCACAGCAGTGGCAGTAGTGTGATCAATTGCAAACTGATTCAGCTCATAAGAAGTTTGTGGTGTTGGATGCAAATGTGTCAGTGCCAATTATCAGTAGTGGGGCTGTGTGAGGACTGTGAAGTCATAATGGTCTTTTGCTGTAAATTTAGAGTGGGGCTGCACCTTTCTTTTTTACCATGCTTGGCAGCAGCCCCTCTAAAGGGTGAAGTAGTAACAACTGATGTGCAGTGAGGTGCTAAATATAAAAAAAAAATCTTCTTTTTGTTTACACCAGTTACTGGGCAAAGAACTAAATTGCTATTGGGCAGCCTCTCACTATCAGGTAGGGAGCACAATACAAACTTGTCTGTTGCATTAATAAGAGTCTTGTACCTGGGACTTGCTCAGCAGTGCTGGATGTTGAGCGTGGCCTTCAGAAGCAGCTGATGTTCTATTTTCAGGAGCCTCTGAGGAGCTGTGATCCGAACGCGCTGATCTGCCAGCCGCTCAGGTCACCTCGTCCGAGCCGAACGTGGGCTGCAGGGCAGCTGCCACTTCTGGGGGTGGGAACACTGATACCTGGGAAATCTTCCTCTTATGCAAGAGGAAAATATTGCTGCCTGGTGGAACGTGAAAGGAGCTGCGGATCTCTGGCTGTAGTTGCGACCTTGAAGAGCTCCGTACGTCTGGGGCGAGTTATGTAAGGTCTTGATGATGCGGTGGAACCGGTGTGTGTGCATGTAGGTAGTGTGCAAGCTGGTTTCTGCACCTTGCTTTTCCTGGGAAGGATGTTATTTGTTGCAAAGGAGCTGGAAGAAGATGGCCTGCCAAATATAGGTATGATGTTTTCTAGCTCTTGGTACAGTTTTTATTCTGAAAACAGTGTCTTTGAGCATGTTTTGGTTTAGAAATAGGTATCTTGTGACTGATTATTAAGTAGTGGACTAACAAGGGATTGCTTGGGATGCAAATAACTTCATCTTTTCAGAATTACTCAGATTTGCACGTTGCAGCTCTGTCTGAAAAAGAGGTAAATGTGGTCCTCTCCGGCATTCAGCTAGTGCCACTGCGACACGGAGACATCTTTGGTGGGTAGAGATTCAATTGAAGAGGACCCCTTAGGTGGATGCAGCAGTTGAGCAAGTCCAAGGGATCTCTATGCAGTCCTGGTAATTTTAAGCATCTTGCTGTGCAGTGCATGTGATCTGGTGTTTGTGTCTAGGTGTTTGCTCATGGAAGTGATGATGTGGAGATGCAGCTGAGGTGCAGGCTGGAGTTGGAGTCTTTCAGAAAAGCCTCAGCGGGATGTAACTGTTGGCTATGGTCGTGCAGGGAGCACTTGGTTCCTGTGGAGCCCTTTGAAGCATTCTGCTGATAGGTATAAAGGAGCTCTAGGCTGAAAACCCCAGAGAAACAGACTATTTTTCAGTTTTAAGTCTCAGAAGAAAGGCAATGGTTTGTGGAAGTGGCGATGTTTGGAAGCAGTTAATTTAATGAATTCATGTGTCCTCTTTGCTTGTCTGGAACAAAAAGCTTTGAGAGAGGACTGCAGACATCTGCAGTGCTTTTTAATATTTGATGGGCTTGTACAATTCTCCTTACAGAAAATTCATGGCCTGCTCTTTCTGGGAGTCTGGGTTGGAGGTGGCACCACTAAAAGAAATTAAATGGATTCCTTATCTTATTGTTACAACATAGCTGCTGGGAGAGTAAATCTTCTGTTACAGCTTTACTTTAAGTGTTTGCTTCTCATGCCTGTTAGCTCTGTATCAGTAGATGATTTTTAAGAATCCAAAGCTGAATTGCATTCTGCCATGGATTATTTTTTTTTGTTCATATTTGGAATAAAAGGGTGAGGTAGAGATCCACTGCCTGATGCTGTTAGGATTCTTACTGCCAAAGAAGTTGTTACTAGAGCTTTAGTGAGAATCTGTGAGTACCACCTCAGCGTGACTTGTGTGTACAAAAAGGCTTTCAGCACAAGTGCATGTGAGCAAAATTGAATGCTGAATCTCTAACAGGCTCCAAAATGCCATGCTTGGTTTGAGGGCATCATCCAGAGGTGAACTTGTTCTCCACCTGTGGATCCCACAAGCTCCCTAGTTGATGTCCTTTGCTTTTCTTACTCTCCAGGGGGGAGTTTATTGACAGCTGGTTTCTCCTCCTCACATTGCACAACCTGCTTGGAAAATAGTCAGGCTCTGTGATAGCCAAGAGCTGTCAGAGCCCACTAAAGACATCTTTTGTGATCAAGTTCAGTAAAAGGGGCAAATAACTTACCTGCTGAGAGGTCTCAAAAGAGACCACTGTTTCTTTGAAGGACTGGTTTTTATTTTCTCAGAGTATGGAATTTACATGGTGAAATCCTCACTTCCCAAAGCTGTTTGCATTTTTGGGGTACCTTGTATATATTGTGTTAGTTTTAGTAGTGGGGATATGGGGTTTTGGTGCTTAACCTGTGATGTATGCTAGCTGAGTATATGATGCTGTATTTCCCAAGTTTAAACTACTCACAGTCTTACTAGTCCTTACTCTAGTAGTCCTTACTGTAGCTGATGACATCGGTTCCCCAACACTGCTGACCAGTTGCTCATCACAGGAAAAACTATTTCCCTTTGAGGGTGACAGAGTCCTGGGACAGGCTGCCCAGAGAGGTTGTGGAGCTTCTGTCTCTGGAGACATTTTGACCAATCTGGACATGTTCCTGGGTGATCTGATCTAGGTGAACTTGCTCTGGCAGGAGGGGTTGGACGAGATGACCTTTCAAAGTCCCTTCCAACTCCTGACATTCTGTGATTCAATGATCACTGGTTATGGCAAGTAATCACAAAGAATCCCAGACTGGGCTGGGTTGGAAGGGACCCCAAGGATCA
>VXBZ01008653.1:0-11435 GCA_013399135.1 Heliornis fulica | reverse complement strand
CAGCCTTCTCTTCTCCAGGCTGACCCAGCCCAGCTCCCTCAGCCTGTCCTCACAGGGGAGCTGCTCCAGCCCCTGAGCATCTCCATGGCCTCCTCTGACCCCTCTCCAACAGCTCCACATCTCTCTTGACTTGGGGGCCCAGCTCTGGGTGCAGCACTGCAGATGGGGCCTCCTGAGGGCAGAGCAGAGAGGGACAATCCCCTCCCTGTCCCTGCTGCCACCCCTCTGCTGATGGAGCCCATTGGCCTTGTGAGCTGCCAGAGCACACTGCTGGCTCAGGGTCAGTTTCTCCCCACCCAGGACCTGGTGGGTCCTTCTCAGCAGGGCTCCTCTCCAGGAGCTCCTCTCCCAGCCTGTGTCTATGGATTCCTCCAATCTGAGGTGCAAGACCTGGCACTTGGCAGTGTAAAATGAGAACAGTTTGTTTCTCTTTGGGGCAGGCTTTGTGCATGTCAGCTGAGCGTTATTATGGGGGTTCAGGTAAAGGGATTGTGTGAGAAATCCGTGTTGTCCAAGGTGACTGGTCCCTGGTGTAGCTGTGATGGGAGGGAATTCATCCCCTGGCACAGCTTAAATGGACACATGGTCTGTATCACAATCTCTGCAAGGCCTGAACAGTGTTGGGGTTTTCCTCCCCTCTGTGGTGTGTCAGTCCTTGACAGAAGTTACTCAGGTGGTAAATGATCACTTCCAAAGGTGAAGAACAGTCGAATTCTGGTCTGATGGGGGGAAGAAAGAAATAACCCTTGTTCCCTGGAGGTTGGGTCATATGTTGGATGAAATGGAGAAGAGATGGAAACTCTTGGTTTCTACTTTACTATCCTGGTCTGATTTAACTTTGCTAAATGTTGGGCTTTAAGGGTAGGAGAAAAAATGTTAGGAGAAAAGTGTGTTAATGGATGGATGGAAGTACTTTTTCTGAAGCACTTGAGAAAAGGGAAATAGTGATTTTTTTGGGGTGTCCTCCAGTTTGATTCCCCTTATTCCCGTGATTCTGTCACAAAGGCATGTTTATAAAAATGAAGTATAATCAAATTAAGCTAAATAACTGTCCATAACAGTCTTAATATTTGCAGTGAAGAGTTAATAAGTCCCAGATGTTACTTGAGTGGTCTGAGCAGCCCTGAGTTGGATGGATATCCTTGTACTTAGTCATTAGCTGGTTAAGAAACAACAGAAGGCAAAAGCTGGGCTGGCAGAGCTTGTGCATGCCATGGTCTCCCCAGGCCTTGGGCAGCAGAGGCAGTCTAGCAGCGACATTAAAGTTTAAGCTTCTCCTCAGAGAAATACTTGGGAAATATCTGCAGGTCTGAATGCAGTGGCAGGAGTGGAGTCATGTCTGAAGGTTTGTTTGCTTACATTGGTGAGGATGTGCTAGAGATTTGGTCATTAATAATGAGTGATCATTATGTCTAATGAACAACTGATCTCTTCACCTTGAATTGCCTTAAAAGAAGGGGGAAAATTAAAAAAATCCACAGTAAGAAATTCCATATCCCGGAGCTCAGATGATTTGTAAGGCTCATGCCTGTTTCCCAGTGGCAGCTGGTGGGAGTGAATGCTGGGGCAGTGACTGCAGGGAGTGTGTGCTCTCTGCTCAGGGATCTGGTGGGACACCTTATCACAGAATCACAGAGTGTCAGGAGCTGGAAGGGACCTTGAAAGATCATCCAGTCCATCTCCCTGCCTGAGCAGGGTCACCTGGATTAAATCACACAGGAACACGTTCAGATTGGTCTGGAATGTCTCCAGAGAAGGAGACTCCACAACTCTCTGGGCAGCCTGTCCCAGTAATATGTTACCCTCACAGGGAAAGAGTTTTTCCCTACATTCCCATGGAACCTCCTCTGCTCCAGCTTGGATCCATTGCCCCTTGTCCTATCCCTGGCCATCCCTGAGAAGAGCCTGGATCCATCCTCCTGACACTCACCCTTTACATATTTATAGACATTAATGAGGTCACCCCTCAGTCTCCTCCAAGCTGAAGAGCCCCAGCTCCCTCAGCCTGTCCTCAGAAGGAAGATGTCCCACTCGCTCCATCATCTTGGTGGCCCTTTGCTGGGCTCTGTCAAGGAGTTGTATGCCCTTCTGGAACTGAGGGATATCAGCTTTGCTTCAGAACATTTTTTCCTGAAGACAAAAGTATGGGAACTTATTTAAAAACAAAAATAAAATAGTAACAGCAACAACAGGAAAAAAATACCCCAAAACAGGGTCAAACCCTAAATTTGCATTTTTCTACTATTGGTAGTAAGTGCTAATTAAACTCTACATGCTACTAACTTGGCTGTGTCTATCAGTGAACTATCAGCTGAAACAGCTGTGTGTGATGAATACCACCAGAAAACATGGTAGAACTGAGTTGGTTGATGCCCTGATGCTGTTGCCAGTATCAGCCTTTTTGGCAGCCCCTGAGATGGGGTTGGTGGGGCTTGCTTGTTGGTACAGCTCTGGGTGGTATTGGTGCCCTAGAGGTCTTGATGGATAAGCTCCATGACATGCTTTAGGAGATGGACAGCAACTTCTTTTATGGAGTATTTTAGCTTTCAGAAGCTTAGTTGCTGGGAACTGAAATAACACTTTTATATGGATGTTTTTTTTACCATTTTCTCTTATATAGATGATAGGTGCTTGCCAGAAAAGGATTTAACAGAGTCAGTTCTAACATCTGATTTCAACCATAAGTATCACAGAATCTCCTGAGCTGGAAGGGACCCATGAAGGTCATGGGGTCCAACTCCTGGCTCCACACAGGACCAGCTAAATCAGAGCAGGGACTGAGCACATCATCCAGATGCTTCTTGACCTCAGTCCAGCTGGGTGCTGGGACCACTTCCCTGGGGAGCCTGTCCCAGTGCCTCACCCCCCTCTCAGGAAACAGCCTCTTCCTGACACCCAGCCTGCCCCTCCCCTGTCACAGCTTCATGCCGTTCCCTCAGGTTCTATCCCTGGTCCTCACAGAGAGAAGATCAGCACCTGCCCCTTTGCTGTTCCTCATCAGGAAGCCACAGATGGTGATGAGGGCTCCCCTCAGCCTCCTCCAGGCTGAACAAAACAGGGGACCTCAGCCTCTCCTTGGAAGTCACCCCCCTACCCCCCACCCCAAGCCACTTCCCCATCCTTGTATCTCTCTTGGCCTTTGGCACCGAAAACTGCAGCCAGTTCTCAAGTAGTAGAGTTATAGATGAACCAGGAGATTTATGATCTCTTCTGATTCCCAGCAATGTTGTCAGGATGCTAAAAGCATCCTGGCTCTAGAAATGGAGAAGAGAAACGTCGATAACACGTGTGAACGCTCACCCTATTTGGAGTAACTGGAGCATTTCGTTTCTGCGGGGACTTCAGCAGTTAACTGACAGTACTTGGGTGCTGGAGGCTGTGCAGGCAGCTGGAGGAGGAGAAGGAGCTCTTCAATGAGAGAGAGAACATTCCCTTTTGTCAGAGTGTTTTGAATAAGGACAATTAATGTATTTAAAAAACATCTCATTGCTTGTGTGAATGTAGAAGAAACTTTGCATTTATGGGTAAGCAGGATTATTTCTGTTGTGATTAGTAATATTCATAATACCCTTCTGGTAAGGGAGATATACAGTATGTAGTAATGCCATGCTGCATTTTTTTTTACCTGGACAGCATTTATGTGAGTAGTTCTGTATTGGTGGAACAGAGCAGTGAGCTAATACTCTGCTGTGGGCAGATGGTTCTTGGTTAGCAGGTTGTGCCCGTGCAGGAGAGATGATGCGTCATGAACTCTGGAGGTGAAATGCTGATTCCCACGGTGAATCATCTCGTAAGGGGGAAGAGTTGTGTTTGCCTAAACAGTATTTGCCACTGCTGCTATCAGGACATGCACAGTTGTGATTCAGAAAGTGAACACGAGGGCTAAGATGTCTCCCTTCAGTTGAATTTTGTGTGGTCTTATTACCATCATGGCATCCTCAAGTGTGACCTATAAATAGGGGAGTTAATAGTTAATAGGCACTAATTGTCGTGTTGTCAGCAAATGCTGGACTGGCTTGGTCCTGCAGTGCCAGCCATGCTGGTGACACTTGAAAGCAACACATTCAGCTGGGAGTTTCCCGTGGTATCAGTGTGATGAAACACCAGAAATAACTGGCAGGTGAGGTGATCTTCTTCCAGGAATGTGCTGTTGAAGAAGGCAATTTGCTAATGGGAATTCCCACCTAATGGGAATTTGGCTAATTCCCCCCGGGGTGGAAATCCCTTGATACTGGCTCTAGGCCTTGAACATCTATTTTCTGGTGTGTCAGGTAATTGAGAACACTGCTTAATGGAAAGTACAGTTCTCAGCTTTAGGTGCAATTAATTTTTCCTGGTCAGGAGAGTGGTTACACTATGAAATGTCAGAGGCAGAGGGATTTATAAATGAGTTATGTGCTGGGTATAATGAAAGCAAAATCCATCTCTTTCTGCTTGTGAACTAGTGTGTTAACAGTATGCTTTTTTAGGGGAGTGGGAAGGGTCTCCTATAGGGACAACCTGTATTGAAGAACCTGTAAGTCCATGTTTTTCAGTATTATAAAACAGGATTTGAGGTTACTCCAGGACTTGTTAGTAATGAAGTCAGGATTCAGCCAGAAACTTCAAGGAGTAGTGCTTGAACAGGGAATTCCATAGAGGTTCTCCAGCTCTAGTCTGCAGTGGGTTTGACCTGGCTTGGGAGCTTATTGGACCAGTGTTTTATTGTGACAGCTGACTTACACTGCAGATGCTGGGCTGTGTGATAACTAATTGATATTTTTATGTTGAACTTGACCAGAGGTAAAAAAAAATCTTAGTATTTGATTTATACCTTGAAGTGATGAGCAAAAAAAATCACTAACTACTAGTAGACTTTTATTTGGATGACTTTATTAGTTATGATGGTCTTGTTGTCAGAAGTACCAGCAGATGATAGCAATGTCAGAAACTCACTTTGGTAACTGATCAGCAACGTGTAACGCTGGCAGAGGAGTCAAGACTTACAAAATCAGTGAAAGGCCCTCGATATCAATATGGATATGGGACTGTATTGCTGGAACAGTTTGTTACTGAAGGGCTGGGGGTGGCAGGAGAAGCCCCAAGAAGGGGATGGATGAGGATGGCATGTTGTCTGGTCACATTTGTGTTCTGGTGAATTGGGCACCTCAGTAACGAAGCTGTTGAGTAGTGCTTGAAGGGTGGCAGGTACTCCTTGTACCTGAGATGCTACGAAATTAAGACCTGTAGTTCAGCAGCCAGTTAATATGGTTGGAGAAATAATTGCACTTTTACTTTTTTTGGGCTTGCCTTCTACATCTTGAGCCTGTGTGAATGTTTTGCTGGAAAAACATCTGTTGGGATCATCCATCCATCCATCCATCCATCCATCCATCCATCCATCCATCCATCCATCCATCCATCCATCCACCGAGCTGAGCTCTCTGATCTTGGTTCATGATCTTTTTTGGTTCATGATCTTCTATTCCTTAGAAGAGCTGCCTAATTAATCAGCCTTATGGGGCAGCTTATCCAGCCAGCCTGGGACAAACTGTGGAACTCTGTGTCCCCAGCTCCTGGTATTGACACGCTGGCGCCGAGGCGCAAAAGGACAGTTTGTGTTTGGAGTTTCCTGCTGGATGAGTGGGGAGAGAAGAGACCAGGACTGAGCAGCTGAACCAGCATTGGGAAATCAGCACAGGCTCTCTGCTTCATCTTCTGTGATGTAATTACTGAGCCTGGGTTTTTTTTTTAAATAAATAAAAAATTGTCCAACTTTTCTGAAATTTTGACTTTTCCTCAAAAAGAGAGGGAATATTTACTCTTTTAAAGAGTAAAATTATTCAATTATGAAGTGATTTTTTTTTCAAGATATACCTTAAAAGTATTTTACTGGGTTTTACAGCTCTGCATCTATAAAACTGTGGAGAATTTAAAAAAACAAGCCTCACTTGCCTAATGAGTGCTTAGTTCTCATGGAAACTGGGCTAAAATCTGATAAAAGATTCTGATACCATCATGTTCTCATTTCCAACTTGGGTTGATCCAAGGATGCATTTCTTGTGCTTTTACCAGGGAAGCTTTAGATATGTGGTTGGAAAAGGTGCCTGTTGCAGATGATGAGTTTTCTTTTGGCTTGGATGTTTCCCATGAGCCTCAAGTGACGTGGGTTTTGTTCCACCTCACTGAAGTTCATCCTTGGTTGCAGTGCTGGGCTTTGAGAAGCCCTAAAAATAATAGTGGGTCTTTCAACAAGTGTTAAAGTTGTTTAGTTTGAATGTGTCCAGTGTGTATGGTCCATTTCAAAGTCTGTGTTTTCATTTATCGTGCAATTTTGGAATTAGAGAATGAAATATTCAATGAGCCCCACTATGAGTTGGCTTAAAAAGGCAAAAATTAGGTTTGTTCTCTATTTATTTCTTTGAGCACACATGTTAAGAAAAATAAAACTCTGGGGTTTCAAATGTTATGGCAACACTTCTCTCCCAACTGCAATAGAAGAGAAACCAGAGGAGCTTTTTGCCTATGGTTCTCTGCAGTGGATTTTGTGTGGGTTTTTTGGTTTGGGTTTTTTTTTTTATGTTGTTTGCTCTTGAGTAGTTGAAGAGGCATCACCATAGCAGCAGCCTCTGGAGAATTTTGTGGCTCCACTTGTGGATCAGTGAACAGTAGTGCCTTCTGGAAATACATGGATTGGAGCATGTCTTGGTCACCAAATTTCCAAGAACAATTAATTCAATTTATCATAAGTTGAAAATGTTTTGCATTTCCCTTAAGTGAAAGTGGAAAAAATGACCTTATTTTGGAGCAGCTTTGCTAACTGAGGTTGATTTAGGAGCTCAGTGTGGTAAATAATCTGAAATGCTTCAGACGTGGTCTCATTTTGGGCCTTTGGTTCAGTCTGTGAAATAACTTGGAGGAAACGACTGCGGTCGTGATGTTTCTGCAGAACAGATGCTGCATGTGGGCTGAGTATCCTTGCAGTGGGCTGGGGTGGTAAAATGCTTCACTCAGCACTTACAAGTAGTTTTCTAATCAAATCTCTTGCTGAAATCCATGGAACTGTTAAGTAGGCAGAGGAAAAGTCTGGTCTCTTCCCCTTGTCCTGTCCCTGGGCAGAATGGCCTCAAGCTGCTCCAGGGCAGGTTCAGATGAGATGTCAGAAGAAATTCTTCCCCCAAAGAGCTGTGGGGGTGTGGGACAGGCTGCCCAGGGAGGGGGTGGAGTCCCCAGCCCTGGGTGTATTGAACAGACAGGAGATGAGGTGCTCAGGGAGATGGTTTAGGAGAGGACAGGGATGGCTGGACTTGATTATCTTAATGGTCTTTTCCAACGTGGTCATTCTGGGATTCTGTGAAATGGAAATTTCCCTTGTAATCCCACAAAGGGGAAGCCTGGAGACAGTGTTGGAGTTTTTTACTTGGTGAGAGGGAGCATCTCGAGTGGCCTGGCAATTGATAAGCTGGGTATTGTGTTCACATAGCATTTAAAATGTTGCCCTCTTCTGGTTACTGACATCTCGGAGTTGGGTATGGAGAGAGGGGTGGAGGAAAAATAGCTGGGGAAAAAAGAAAGCACAGGCTTTTTTGAACTAGAACAAATAGTTTTGATGGCTTTAAATAAACTACTACTTAAAAACGACCAGCTGGATGTAAGGGAGGTCTCCAGGCACGTGGGATGATCACATCTAATAAGAATTTAGCAGCAGTATTTCAGTATTAAATATCTCATTTAGTATTCAAATATGTGTTTTTTGTGACTGACTTGCAGTGGGTTCAGTTTGTTGATTACTTCTTTTAAGTGGTAAAGAGCTGCTTTGCGGGAGAAGTGTGGCCATGTGCCTTGTGGCTGTGTCAAGGAGTAGAGGCCGCATGCTGAAGTGCGAGGTGTAGAGAGCTTGTAGGCTTGTGCCAACCCAGGTAAGGTGCTTCAGGTTCTTAGAAATGCAAGTTGTTAGTGCTCCTTAAAGGCAGCACTTGGTAGTAAACATACTCATAGGCTGTGCTGCTTACTGGTGAAAATGTAAAGCTTTGCTTAGCCAGCTGTCCTAACAGGCGTTTGGGAATGATGGGAAATGCTCGGTGTAGTAAGGAAGGTGCTGTGAGCAGCAGCTTATGGCCTCACCTGGGTTTTGTGTGAAGTGGGATAAATAAATGTGGTGATGCTTGCAAATTAATTTTGAAGAAATAAACCTGTTATTTAAAACAAATATTACTTTACAATGATAAATTGTTGAAACTAGCAGTGCTACCAAGTAGCTAGTTAGTTGTAGTATGAAGCTGCTGAAGTCTTAACTGTTTCATTCAATGTATGTTTGTTTCATCATTTTAGGAGATTGAGCACCTGGAATTAAAATAATTAAATTCCAATTAATTTCAGTAATTCAGTAATTGAGTAATTTCAGCATAAACCATACTTGGGTTAGAGTGGAAAACAAGTTGTAAGAGCTTTGAAGGCTAATACAGGCTGGGAGATGAAGTGATGGGAGAGCAGCCCTGCAGAAGAGAACTTGGGGGTGCTGGTGGACAAGAAGCTCGACATGAGCCGGCAGTGAGCGCTCACAGCCCAGAAGGCCAACTGTGTCCTGGGCTGCATCCAAAGGAGCGTGGCCAGCAGGTTGAGGGAGGGGATTGTCCACCTCTACTCCCCTCTCATGAGACCCCATCTGGAGTATTGTGTCCAGTTCTTGAGTCCCCAACTTAGGAAGGACATGGAGCTGTTGGTGCGGGTCCAGAGGAGGCATCAAAGATGACCAGAGGGCTGGAGCATCTCTCCCTCTCCTGAGNGTTCAAGGCCAGGTAGGACGGGGCCTTGAGCAGCCTGGTCTAGTGACCAGGTCTAGGGGGTTGGAGCTTCATGGTCTTTGAGGTCCCTTCCAGCCCTAATAATTCTATGATTCTAATGGTGCTCTCTTGTTTAAAAAGGAAGTAAGTGATACTACATGGGGAGAAAATGTCTAATGTGTTACTAGTAATGGCTGTGAAGCTTTATCTGAGATCACACTGGCCTCTCAAAGTGGCTCTGTAGCTTACAGACTGGAAACAAATAGGAGAACATCCCTCTGGCTGGCTCCTGCTGTGGACTTTCAATCCAGAGGTCAATTAATATACACTTAGGGTGAGTACATCCTACACATCAGAATATGGTGGTGTGAGGTGTTTTGGCTGGACTTACCTTCAGGCTTCTTGAGTTGACTTGCTTGCTGCCTCCCCTCTTGCTTCTCTCATTACCAGTATTCCTGAAATTAAGACTTTTAAAAATGGTAAAGTGTGTGAAATAGAGGAGGTTGTTCCTTGGCAGGGGTTTGGTTTTCTTTTTCTACAAGCAGCATCTCTCACCAGTAGATGGAGGTAATGAGATATTCAAGTCAAACAGTTTCTCTAGTCCTTGGAAGAAAAGTGAGGAAATCAGAACTGGAGCTTGTTTCTGCATTTCAGGGGGCTTGCAGGAGAAATTAAGGCCTGTTTTTAACAGGGCTCGAAGTCCAAAAGTTGCTGTATTCGTGCATCAGGTGGGTTTTCCAAGGTTTTCCTCTTTTTCTTCGTGGTTTATGCAAGTGTTTGCATTCCACAGGAGAATTTTGGAGCTCTTTTAACTGTATGAGTCGTGGTGAGAACTGACTCTTACAGCAGTTTTCTGGTTTGCCTTTTGGTTTATAACATTTTAAACTTAATGAAGGAAACTGGTGTAGCCGAATCCATGCTCTGGGGTGCATGTCTGGGTGGTGTGAAGGTGTACCTCATGGGACAGGATTCTGAGACTTGTCTGCAGTATAAAAAACCTCTTGTTAGCTTCAGAACCTACAAACTGTAACCCTTTTTTTGGCCATTTAGCCATTATTAATCTAATGAGAGCAACTGTGGCAGTGTGGTGCTGCCACCTCCTAAAGCACGTTCGACCAGTCTGTTTAAATCAGATTTGAAGGTGATGCTATAAATGGTCTGGAACACAAGTCTTGTGAGGAGCAGCTGAGAGAGCTGGGACTGTTTAGTCTGGAGAAGAGGAGGCTCAGGGGAAACCTTCTTGCCCTCTACAACTACCTGAATGGAGGTTTTGGTGAGCTGGGGATCAGCCTCTTCTCATGGATAACTAGTGATAGGACAAGAGGGAATGGCTGCAGGTTGTGCCAGGTGAAGTTCAGATTAGAAATCAGGAGCAATTTCTTCTCAGAGTGGTTGGGCACTTACTGGAACAGGTTGCCCAGAGAGGTGGTGGAGGCACCATCCCTCAGGGTGTTTAAGGAAAGGTTGGATGAGGCACCTACCAACTTGGTTTGATATGAGTGATATGGGTGGTAGGGGGATGGCTGGACTCATGGACTAGGTGACCTGTAAGGTCTTTTCCAGCCTTTGTGATTCTGTGAAATAGGGTGTTGCAGTCCCCACAGGTGCCTCAATAGCTAAAGGAATACTTGCACTTGGGGCTGTAAGTGAATTTTAACTTGCCCTTTGACAGCCCTTACAAAACTATGCATTGAGACAACTCGATGCACAGCAACTTCCATGTGCTGTGCTGGTGGCTTTTGGTTGGAAACCCTGGGATAGTTCCACACTCTCTCCTCATCTTGCCTCTGCACAGAATGCCACTTGAGCCTCTGAATGTCAGCCACTCTTGTTAATTAGAAAATTACCAGGAGGTGTCAGAAGTGATGCTGTTAGTAAGTATCCGCTGTGGGGCTGCAGCTTAGCGCTCAGTTTAAAGCTTTGTAGAGAGAGCTCTGATCCCTGCTCTCCAACTTTGAAAGCTGTTTCCATGAGAAGAGTTATGGAAGGTCTGACTGACACTTCTAACTTACATGCCAAGGTTAAAACCCAAACCAAAAGCCCAAACATTGTTGAGAGACTTTAGGGAGCATGAGAGCAATACGTTTGATCCCGAGAGCTAAAGGAATACTTGCAGGTATGTATGAGCGTGAGTTCAGAAACACATTTTTGTTTTAAAAGAGTACATGTGTGAAGAAATGTCACTTCCCTGGAACCATAACAAATTTTGCAGGCATTGGCACTAGCCCTTTCTTTTTTTTTTCCTTGTATGCAAAAGTAGAGCTTGGCACAAATTGACTGTCATATGGCTCTGTGGAAAGTCACCACTAAAGATGAACTGCTTTATGGCAATTTATGGATGTGGAATAAATGAACCTAATATAAGCAGTTTATGCCTTGGAAAAAAAAATGGATCTGCATCTGTATTTCTCTTATCCTTCTGTTTAACACCAGTGAAAATTATCTCAGCCTTCCTAGAAGCTTGTTTGCACAAGGCTGTGTGGAAAACAATGCCCTGCAAGGAGTGCTTGCTGATATGGAAAAATCTGGGGCCACTGGTTTGTGCAAGTAACTTTGACCCAGCAGGAAAAGATAAGAGCTTTGACTTCAGGATGCTTCTCTCTTCATCCTTCTGCCCATGTCAGGGGGTTGGTAGCTTGTGGGGGTTCCTCTTGTCCAGGCTTTGCACCAAGT
>VXBZ01008652.1:16454-34484 GCA_013399135.1 Heliornis fulica | reverse complement strand
CCTAACATTCTGTGAATCAGTGATTCTGTTATTCTGTGATGTATGCTGATTTCCAAGCAAAGCCACAGAGAAAAAAAAAAGGTTTACATGCATGTTCCTTGGCAAATATTTTCCCAGGGGCAAAGGCTAGCGAACATATTCATTACAAGAAATTGCAGTATGTACCATGAATACTTTTGGCATGCGCAGAACAATTTATGGTGTTATAATGTCACACTGACAAGTTAAAAAAAAAACAAAACAAAAAAAACCTAAAAACCACAGGCTTTTAAAGTAATTCAGAAAGAATACAATATTTACTCTGTATTATAGAAACTATTAAAGAAAAAAAATATATTTTGAAACCATGCTTTAAAAATACCATTATTAAAATTTGGGGAGTGTTTATCTAAAAGAACAATATAAATGTGTCTTATGGCCTTAATCCAAAACCCTTTTAGACAACAGTTTTCCCCCGTAACTTCAATGGGATTTGGCTCAGACCTCAAGATCATTTGTCAGTGCAAGATGTACCTAGTCCTTTCAGACCAATGCACACCACAGAAGAGCTATACCTGCACACAGTATGTCTATAGCCAAACAGCCTGCACCAAACCCAAGAACCCTGCAGCCAGTTAATGCAATAATCTTCTGGGGAGCAGAAGATACCTTTTTGTAATACTTTGGAATGCCTCTATTGCTGTATCTAACATGAAGTATCTGCTAAGCTTGGCTTGCAGTACAAATTCCCTTGTACCTCATGAGTTTTCTCTCTCAATGCTTCATGAAGACCCAGCAATGTTTTTTTTACAGGAGAAACAATGACAGAAACCTATATAACTTACACAGGGTCCCATACGGTGCCAGTTACAGACATGGGCACTCAATCCAGAATTAACCCCACTCCTCAAACGTGGTTAGGAAAAATGCTCAGTCTAAGTAGGCCTGTAGTTTTGAATCTCCTTAGAGCAATTTAGAAGACCACAACCATCAGAAGTTCAGCACCAGTTTTCATCATGCAGCTTCTGCCTGGTAAGGGATCCTGATCCCATGACCTTCTCCAGGCTTGGTGCCTCCAACATGGAGTCAGGCAAAGTAACCAGCTTCAGGCTGAGGTGGATAAAGGAGGACTTACACTGTCCCTGCTGTGGCTTTTGCTGGGTGTACCTTAGCTAGGAAGTGGCCAGTGCTTAGAGCAACCTACTGGTTTCAGAAGTGAATTCTGCATTCAAAAGAAACTACAGATTTGTTTCTTTTAACGTGGTGTAGCCCTTTCTGCAAAACAGCCTTAACAGACACCAACAGCAGAGGACTGTACGAGTTGAACTGCTTACATCAGATACCTGGTATACAGCATGGGTGAAGAAATTACAAAAATATCCTCTAATTATAAGCAAAGACATTGTAGGATGTTGATGTAATTCCAGAATTTATGATTTATAGGATGCAAAAAGTTCAGGTCACAGCAAAGCCAACAGCAAACTTGCACTGAAAATCGAAGACCTTGCTTCCATAGACCTTTTCGCTCAAAAATGTTTGGGTCTGCAAGTTTGTGAACAGAAAAATCCTTACCTCTCTGCCACTGAATGCTTTTCAACCTGTCAAGACCACGTTTGTAAACATACCTATTTATAACTATATAAAAATTGTCTTTTAGTCGGCCTTTGGAGAGCAGTTTTTGAAGTAGAGGAAATACATTCGTGAATACTGTGGTTGTCCTCTGAGAAATGCCTAACAGAGGGCAAGGGCAAGGAATATATTAAAAGGAACAGGAACAGAGGAAACAAAGACAACATGAAATACCGTCACTTCAGAAAGAAACAGATTATTTATTCCTAGTTTTCTCAGTGTTAACATTGTATAATATGAAATGTTTTCTCAGTAATTTGTACCAAAATTATTATCTAAATGAGCAGAAAGATAAACTGAGGAGATATGAGATCGGTGTGGAAACAAGACAATGGGAAATACTGGAACACAACACCCCCTCCTTGGTGGGGTTATTAGCTCCTTTACAAGATATTTCTTCCAAAGTGTTAGGCTAGATATCAGATATATATTTAATTTAAATCTGATATGAAAGTAATTAAATGGTAAATCATATCAAGTTATAAAAATGTATTCAATGCATTAACAGAGCAAGACAAAAGTCTTTACTATAGCCATAAAAACCTCAGACTAAGTTTGAGAATAATCAACCTCAGCTGAAATCATATTACATCTAAATTAAATTAATTCTAGGCACCTGAAATGTTTCAATTTTTAAATAATTTAGAGTCAGTCCCTGTGTGGTCAATTACTTCTTTAGTTTGTTGCCTGCTTTCCCACCCATCACCTCCTCCTTTAATTACATTTTGTTTTGTGGTTCTGGATTTCTTTTCATTTCTTAATAGTAGTGTATATCAAATAGATACCAATAAAGCAGACTTAGATTTGGATTTCTTCATAAGCTTGTTAAAACTGATTGCTATGAATCAGAATTACAATAGCTCCTAACATCTCCAGTGGCTACTTTTGTAGTTTGAAATTTGCAAAGCTAAGTGGTGGGAGGCTTTTACAAAAAATATCTTCCTCAGTAACAAAAATAAAATATATGTCAACAAAAGCACTTTATGTAAATCTCCATGATTTCTTATTACTTGATGTATAAAAGAAAACAATCAATTAAATAAATGGGACAATTTTAATATAATCCTCCCCCCCCACACTTTTAGAGTTAACAGAAGAACCTACACAACAGATGAGTTATTTCCAGTTTTAGACACGGGTCTTAAAAGAACAGTTAAACCATCAGGTACACTGTAATTGAGATAAAGCAAAGTTCCTCTTTCAGATCAATAGAAATGAGAAGTAGCTACATCGGATTCTGTGTTCCCTCAGTATCATATTATTTTAAATTCTGACTTTCTCCTGTAGATTTACAGCCCTGTGAACCCAATACTATTTCCAGCTCCTGCCATAACCTCAGTTATGTTACTTCCCCCTGCTTGTCCAATCTTGCAGTATTCAGCTAAGATTTAGAGACATGGTTTTTCATTTAAAGCAACTGTGTGTGGACTGTTCTGGAGAGAATACTGAGACCCTCAGCATGGGTTTCAGAGCGGGAGTAGGAATGTAAGTGTGACAGTGACAAACCCCTCCACAATTACACAAGGGGATGGCACCCCATTTATGCTGCTAGGGGATTCCATATGCCAGGCTTACCCCATGAACCCTCTGTCAGAGCCCCAAGACCAACAGGAAGCAGTGCCTAGAAAGGGCTTCACTTCACGCTAGGAGGAACTGGGTTTGGATTCAGAGCTGCAAAAGACGTGGCAAAGTCCTGAAGCATCTACACATTGCACAGAAGATGGACAAAAAACCAGTCTCTAATGAATTGCAATTATCTGAATATGTATTGCTTCTTGCTGTTTTGTGTCCCTAGGCACATGTGTGTACGTACATGTGTGCATGTGTAAATGCATCTGTCCATGCATACACACAAACACATTTCATTTGACCCTCAACACACCTTGTATTCCAGGATAATTTTTCTTCCAAGAACTAGCATGAGCACGCACACACACAGGGGTAGCAATCTATTTGAGATCACAAAGGAAGTCAGGGGGCCCAGCCTTCTACAGTGGGAGCCCAGTGTTGGAAGCACCCATCTTGGAGGATGGGTGAAGGAGAAGTGGTTATAGAGTCCAGACATTACAACTCCTCAATATCAAACATAGGGCAAGACAGGAATATTAGGTGCAAAATGTTTTTACAGCATTTTTCTGGAAAGGAAATTCTGCCAAACCATTTCACCAGTATTTTATCACACTAGATACAGTACATTTTTGTCTCATGTACTGTATCATGGACTTGGTTTATCTTGCCAACTGTACAAATTTATTATTGCTTGATAGTTCCTAGGGTGCTTAGACCTCATATTGCTGATTGAAGGAGCTAGGAATTTTCCTAGCTGCAATTTGGGCACAGCTGAAAGATCCCACAAAGCCACTTTAAAAAAATAAAGAAACAAAGGAGAACAAAAATCATTTTTCTAATAAGACAGAACTAAGCCTTGTTTACTGAGCTGTGTTCATGCTATATGCCACTACACTTCTAATCTTCTAATACCTCTTTCCCAGTCTCTGAGAGAATCTTCAAAACTTGATTCCTGCCATTCCACTAACATTTCACGGGTTTCTTTATGCAACATTAACATATTTTTTTTCCTTATAATATTAATTTAATTCCTTTTCTCAAATAGAACATTTTTTTCTTCATATATTGGGTCACTGAAGTGCTGGTTTTGACAGCAGTTTGGAGAAGAGTTTGCCTGGCAGAGAGTTACCGTCTACACAGGGTCAAACTATGACTTTAAAAGAATAAAGTGTGGATTTATTTGAAGATATTTGTAGCCAGGGTTCTCTTTTTTTTTTTTTTTTTTTTTTTTTTCAAACACTTCAAGGTGTAACAATTTTCTAGAGTGCTCCAGCTGAACATGTGTCCCTGAGCACTCTCCCGGAAAGCATCAGACCTCTTCCCTTCATTCCCACACAGTCAAAGTGTGATGATTTCTCTGAACATAGAAGAAAGTGACATCTTATGAACTCCTTAGATAATGAGAAACAAATTCAAATTCATATCTCTGATAAAAGTTCAAGCTACTGTTATTGTGAAGTAATTTCCCTTTGACTATGATGTTCCTAGCCATGGCAGATGCAGGAAGCAAAGGATTCACATCTCCACACGGAGCATGTTTTTCTGCATCAGCCTTTAGGGAAATCATTAAATGAAACTGAGGGTATTGACATTTATATGAAGGTGAAGGAATGGAGCTGCCTATCAAAGCTTGTAATACTAAGACCTATTTGTACTTACCAGTTTACACTTTGGGTGAATCCTCTTTTCTTACACAGCTACTGCATTGTTGTTAGTTTTGTATTTCCTGTTATCCCAATAGAAAATACAGATGATTGCAATACACCATGCAATAACCCAGATCTCAGACATTATCAGAACAGGATTCAGACTGGTATTTTTGCAAGGCTGCACAGGCATGTTGGAAGAGGTATGCCCACCTACAGTCTCTTAGCTTCCCCGCTCAGACTATGAATCATCTCTCATCTTCCCTGTCCTGTGATTATAAATCCAATCTCCATCTACAACATATGTTCTTGCAGGCAGGGACCTACGTTTGTTTTCAGGCACAGGTAGATGTTCGGTTGACCAAGACACTGTTGGATCATGAACTCAAAGACACATGAACCCTAAGAAAGTCCTGTTGTAGGGCAAGACTTTACCTACTTGCTACATCCAAGACCATCTGTCTCATGTTTGTTTCCTGCTCCTTGCCTATTCCTCACCAGGCCTCATGAGCATGGAAAGTGGCAACTTTAATGCTTGCTAAAGTTGGGCTGATCTGCAGCCCTCTGAGGAATCTGTTCACTGCAGGGTTACTGTGCCCTGCCACAAGGTGAATCCTAGGAGCATTTTTGTTGCTCTACAGGCACAGGCTGCATGTAAGAGAAGGGCCTGATGCCACAAAGGTTCCTTCCAACTTTTCTTCCAGCAGCTCTCTCTTCACAAAGTCTGAGCCAAGACCAGACACCTGCACCATATCAGAGAGCTGGACTTAAATAAGGACAGCTAAACCACATGGGATGGGCAGGGGGAGGGCATGCAGCAGGTCCAGTGCTGGAGATGTGGTAGGGGGACTCTCTCAGCCACAACCTCCTGCCCCATCATGGGGCTGCAGTGGCCACTACCAATGCTCTTGACTTTTTCCAAAGTCATTCCCTGTCTTCTTAGGAAGATCATATTGGCTGAAGGAAGAAGCAAGAGAAAACATCACGCAGCCTTCTCAAAGACAACTTGCCCCCTCCTGTCCATCCACACATATTTGTTGTCAGCAAATTCAACTCCAGCTTTGTTAGCCCTGGCAGGGCTAAGTAACTTTGCATGCCCTAGTGAGCATCATCATGCTGGCTTTGCTGGGTCCTAGATGCTTCCCTCCCCACCTTATCACCAACAACTTACCAACACATGCATTCCCTCTTCTTCCTTGGCCTCACTTCTAAATCTTGAGAAGGCAGATCTTGGCTCTGACTGGGTCTTTGCATCAGACATCACAGAAGTAGCCTGGGGAGTTGCAAAGTAGTGAGTTACTGCCAAACTATATAACTCACAGTAGCTCATAAGTTGTTGGTAATGGCAACCACTGGTGCAGAGATGCTGACCTGAGCTGCAGAAGAAGTGTTTGTGTGCCATCATAGTTCTGATCATGGCAGCTCAGGAAAGTGCATCCACATCAACAGAAGGGAGAGAACCTCTCTGTATCACCAAGGCTGGCCTAGAGGGACATATACTGTTACTCGACATCACTCTGAGAATGCATCTACATCTTACTGGGTACGAGAAAGTCAGTATAGGAGTCTATGCTATTTTTTCTGACTATAGTGATTTATGGACTTGAAGTTTTGAGGCTTGAAGAAGGGAATTGGGACCCGTTTCTTAAATTTACCCAAAGCACTTAAGTTGCAATGCAAGTTGCAATGCTCTTTTATGAAAGAATGTCAGAATGGGGTGAACTTGAGACAGTGTTATACAGAAGCTTCCATTGACTAAAACTCATTAGTTCATTATATCTCTTCTCTTACTGATGCATCCATGGTGGAACTGGACTACTTATTCTCCATTTTTCAGACAGTAAGTTAGCAAAGGAAACCAATGGAGTTGAGTAATGAAGCTCATGAATCTGAGAATACGAAACCTAGAAGAAACAAAGAACTTGAGGTAAATAAACTTCACTTTTAAAAAAATTTTATTTATACTTTATTTAATAATAGCACCCAAAGCTGCATTATATTAACACAAGTAATAAAGCTTTCCTATTTTACTCCTAACAGTGCATTTCCAAACCCAGGTGAAATGCTGGAAATACGTAATGCTGCTATACCATGAACACAGGGTGTAGATCACAATGATTACAGAACTTACAAGTGAATCCCAATGTAATAAAATAAAAAGTTGTAGTTTAGGTACAAAACTTGTAACCTAAGGAACTGTAGCCACTTCTGTTTCCACAAACTACCATAACAAAACAGCTGATGTAGAAACTATGAAGATACATACTTAATCATATTTTTGCAGCACTTTATTGAATAATCCATGTTGTATGTACAAAAAGTTATAGCTATAGTGTGTGTTGGCTACAATGCTACAATGAGAATGTGTATTGCTTGTATTACAGAAAGAATCATGAAATGTATGGACCTGTCAGCATATTTACCAAAATGAAACAGCAATACAATAAAACTGCACCACATGTAAATATTGTAAATGGTTAAGTTATAAAGTCATTAATTAAAAAATCCAAATGTTTCAATGAAAAAAGTATATAAAATGTAGTAAAACATAAATTATATTTAAATGTCTGTACATGATTCATCCTGCAAATAGAAGCAAAAGCTAGCACTTCGTACAATATTGCTTCTTTCTGGTCTTCTAAAGTTCAAAAATTGATTTTCACTATAGAGGCAGAAAAAATCATGGTTTCACGTGTAATCCAGCAGTAACTGCGGTAAATCAAGTAAGTCTATAACCCCGCACAAAACCCAACACTTTTGCAATGTAGGAACATGCACGTGGAGCCCTTTTCTGTACTTGATAACCAATATGCAATTAAAGTTGGATTGTTAAGTTAGTGCACACCTACAATATCCCCTACAATATCCCCATTTTTGGTTAACAGTGTATTAAGGCTGCTTGCTGCTGAAAATACACAACAGAGAAGGAATACTTTCATCCACAAATGCAGTCAGATGATCTCATTTGGAAGCTTCTGTCCCAGTCATTCTTAGGAAATTATGAAAGCAAACCATCCTCTTTCCTCTCATGTCATTCCAGAGGATGATGCGGATGCTCTAATTTTATATGTGTACAAAATAATTTGGATAAATTAATGGTAGAAAATTCGACCAAGGGCTATTAAACAGAGCCCCCACACACACACATACTTCTAGCTAGGGAAGTCCCAAAGCCATAAATTGCTGGAGGCTGAGGAAATACCCTGAGGAAATTCCACAAATGAAATTGTCCTTGCAGTCTTCCCTGGGCAGACATTATCAATGGCCTTTTGAGACATGCTGCTGGGCTGGACAGACCCATGGTTTGACTCAACACAGACAATTTTATGTTCAGTTTCCCTATTTTTCTGGTTATCACAATATAAACATGGATCAGTGTTTTCAAATTCTTATTTTTTCAGACTCAAAAAGCAAATGACAATCTCATGTCCATTATATCAAAGAGATAAATACTGTGAACTAATCTGTCTGTCACATCCAGGGCACTTCTTTATGCTCAGAGCAATTCTGCAGCCATAGTTGGATTTGTTTTTCTGTTATCGGTTTAAGGATTATTCACTAACATTACACTCACATATCATGATATACATGATGTGCAATGCTACTCTGCCATATGTTGCACAGCAACAGTATATAACTGAGAAGCAGCTTCCCTCAAGAACTGCAGGATAGGTAAAAAAGATTAAACCCAGCTATTCTATACCATCATATTTGCAAAATCTGAGAGAGGCGATGGTCAATAAACCCTGTATATCATTACTGCTGCAATTTATGTAGGTATAAAGTTCTTTTAGTTTTGTTTCTTTTAGTCAGATCAAAATCACTGTTATTAAGCCTAAGGATCTATAGTCTCCGTGTACAGAAGTGATTTGAAATTCTTAGTAATGAGGCAAATTCCTTAGGCTTCTGATTGAATTTCTTCTTCGTCCATCTGAAGTGTGTCATTATCACCCAGCAATTCTGTTTCAGGCACAGAGCCCTCCTCTTCCTCCTCCTCTTGGACTGGATTCTGGGCAATGTCTTCTGTTCCATTGTGTGCATCATCCATGCCATCTGAGAGCAGAGCAGCCCTGTCAGCCACTGATGCATTGGAAGGCGCAGTTGTTACATAGCCTGTGCTGGTGGATCCACTTCCACTGTGGTGGGATCCTGGTTTGGGAATGATCTGGGGAGGCATTTGCTGAGGGGCCATTTGCATTGGAATTTGGACAGGGTAAAAATTTGGCAAGTAAGCACTATAGGCAGGCATTGGCTGGTAACCATTGACTGGAATGTAGAGCTGCGGAGGTGGGACCATGGGTCTCATTTGCCCTTTCATTTGCATGAACTGTGGTTGTGGGAAAGCTGGAGTTTTCTGCTTTGGTCCAATGTACCTAGCATTGCTAACATTGCTAACAGGGCTTGTGCTGAGAGAACTTGTTTGTGTGGTGTTGCTTGCCCCAGAGGTTTGTGCTGAGCTGTTGTAATTTGAAAGGTTTCCCCATGTTCTTAGTCTGTTGTGTATATCTTTAAATCTTGGTCTTCTGTTGGGAAATTCATTCCAGCACTCCAACATCAAAGTGTATATCCATGTGGGGCAGTCATCAGGACATGGCAAAACCTGCCGGTTCCTGATCATCTCAATGACATCCTGGTTAGAATAACCACAGTAAGGCTGCAAGCCATAGCTGAAAACTTCCCACAATACAACTCCGTATGACCATATATCAGAATCAATAGAAAACTTGCCATACATAATTGCCTCAGGGGACATCCACCGGATAGGAAGAAGGGAATTTCCCATCAGTTTGTAGTAATCAGCAGAGTAAACCTCTCTGAAAAGACCCAAATCAGATATTTTCACATTCAGTTTATCAAATACCAGTATATTTCTAGTGGCCAAGTCCTTATGGACAACATGGTGGCTTGAAAGATACTCCATTCCTGCAGCTATCTGAGTCACAATGTGAAAAAAGTCTGCTGGTTCCAGGGTGGATTTTACTGTCTTGTCATCATCAGTGCTGCCAACATCTGAATGGGGAGATCTCATTACCAGGAACTCATGGAGGTCACTGTGGGAACAATAACTAAAAATCATGCTTATGGGTTGTTCCTTTGTCACTATTCCCAACAAACAAACAATATTTGGGTGCTGTAAGCGTGATCTCATCATTGCCTCATGTTTGAATTCTTCCCGAAGAGCCAGTTCTGCTTTGTCTTTAAGTGTCTTGATTGCAATGGCTTGTGTTTGTTCACCTGGCCCTGTACCAAAAAGATGCCCCTTGTAGACTTTGCCAAATCTCTCCTCTCCTAGTTCTTCCATAAACCGCACAGTTGACAGATTAATTTCTTTAAGTTTAGCCTGAAATTAAATAAAGTCAGTTAAAATCACAGTGTTTTCTAAACATCAGAATTTCTTATTAAAGAGAAGTTCCCAGTAGTTAGACTGGGATTAGTTAGATAGTGGCCCAATTTGTCCTCTACTTGCAGGGACAAGTAGAGGACAAATTGGGCCAGAATGACTTCTTGGTTACATCAGTATATTGATTTTACAGTTAACCTTGAAATGAGTTGGAGAACTGGCTGAGGAGGTGGCAGCCTCGGGGTGAACTAAAACATCCCTTCCAGAAGAAGGAGAAACAAAACCTCTCACTTTTAGTTCTGTAGTAGCAGATATACGCCCTTTCTCATCCATTGCACTACAGGAACAG
The DNA here is from genome assembly GCA_013399135.1 of Heliornis fulica. NCBI lineage: Eukaryota > Metazoa > Chordata > Aves > Gruiformes > Heliornithidae > Heliornis > Heliornis fulica. The sequence continues at coordinate 23,971 of VXBZ01008652.1, read as the reverse complement.
CCCCTACCTATGGGTAGCAGTTCACAGTACTTCCGTGGAGAAAAGTTGCACTACTAGCTCTGATGAAGAATTTCTCTCTAGTACATAAAGGAAAAGGTGGCAAAGACAAGTGTGAGAAATCCCAGCCACTCCTTCCAACAGCTGGCAGGAAACAGTACAGGAGTTTGTGATGATGATCTTATGGGTCCATCCTGACCACTGTGGGTTGAAGGAGTATTCCCAGACTGAGACAGAAGCAACTGGCACAGTTACATGCAGGGCACCATGACAGAAAGGAGCAGAACAGGCTGGAAAGAGGCTTTAAAAGGTGATTTTGGAAAAAGCCACTACTTTAGTGGGCAATAAACTGTGGCTTGGACCACTCAGTTTCCTGCACAACCCAGACACAGGCATTAAACTTTCTCCTTATCACACAAAATCAATGCAATTTGTAACAATTGGTAATATCCCACAAATATTCTACAGTTTCCTGAATAGATGTTACCAATTGTTCTAGATTTAGTATTGGTTTTTTAGAGTTTGCATCTTGTAAATGTTGTGATTAAAAATTCAACATTAGCTCTGCACAGGATTTTAGCGCAGAGATCTGTTAGTTGACCCAGAAAACGGTATGCAGGAGCTGAGATTTTTAAAGAGAAGCCATTTTCATTTCACCATCCTCTGTGATACACAGCTTTAGAAACATGTTGCACCCCAGCTCAGGTCCCTGCTCAGTGGTCTGTGGCAACAGATTACACAAGAAAACCCACCATGTATACTTCCTTAAAACAAGAAAATCAGCTGCATTATTAGCAGAAGTAAAATGAGCTGCAGGCTGAAGACTGAGTCAGCCTTCCAGGCAGAATGGGAATTAACAGGTAGGGGCAAATGTCATAAAATACTTCATCCAGAAATCCAGAATTTCTAGATATAGCTCAAGAGCACAAGACCTGACAGATGAAGTAGATGACTAGCACAGTATGAAAATTAGGTCCCTTAAAACATGGCTCCAATTCAGACATCAACAACTTGAGATACTGAAATTCCCACCACTTGGAAATACATGGTCTAAGCAAATTCTGGAAAAAATACCTGTTTGTGTTGATTAATTAGTGGCATTTCCATGTCCTGGCTAGGAGATGCCATCAGCTGCCGCCGCTGAGGTGTAGCAGCAGATGCCTTCTGCTTGTTTCTGCACATACAGACCAGGAAGAATAGACAGGCGATAACCAGAGGGATGGCTATGCTGGGAACCAGGATGTAGAGGATTCCCATTTTACTGTTGTCACGTGGACCTGTCAGGTACAGATGTTCATTGTTTACAATAAGTAATGCATTTGAGAGTAAAGAAAAAAAAAACCAAAACAAACCCAACCCACTACAATATGACTACTTTGATTATTAATACTATATTTTAAACAAAAAGCCAACTCCTATAGCTTGGAAACAGAAATTATATTACTGTCTCCCCCTTCTCCATAATTTTCCATTAAATATTTCAAAGACATTTGAATGGACATAGCAATTAACAGTATGAAAATAAACTACAAGCCCCACATTTAACGTGTTTGCTGTAACATTGTGTGGTTTATTTTGCTTTACTTTTGAGGCTTCTGGTTATGGAAACTGCAGAATATAGACTGGAATATCATTGCATTATCTTGTTCAGGGGATAAAAAACAGAGTAGTCTTCATCACTGTATATTAATGCAGTGAACTCAATGTGATAAACTACTGTACAATATTGCAATCTGGCTTTCTTGCCCAGCTTCAGATATTTCATCAGCACATTGCCCAATTTCTACTTCCATTGGAACTACTTCTGCCCCGAATAAAATAATTCTCATTTATTGCTGGCAGAGTTACTATTAACAGAATTGAAGTGCTTCTATGTTACAGTGAGACAGACATGAAAAACCAATCAATACATTTTGAAAGACCATTCTGGAACTTTAGTCATATGCTTTTTTCTTGATATTTAAGAGACCTCAAAATACACAATGATGCCCAAAATGTTCATCGGAACTGTCTGGGAAGTTTTCTGCGTTCTGTGGTTTTGCTATTTGTGGCTACAGCTTTCACCACAACCACTTCCCAGTGTTATCTTTGCACCATATTACATGCAACATAGAAATTTATTATAAATGTCAAATCATGTTACAGTAAAAAAGTGAAGTAGCTAAGAATTTCATATCAACTTTGAGTTCTCTTAAATATCCAGGCAATCTGTAACAAAACCACTTTTATGTCTTATACAGTACATTTGTTGCTGCAGGAAACATTTTCTTGCTATTGAAGCACAGTATTAAGTTGCTTTGTCATGTCCAATACTGTTAGCACTGTAACAGCTCTAAAGTTAAGGCTGTACCAATACACGGAAGTGGTTGCGACTGTATTAAGATATGAGAACTGTGCTTTTTATTTTTGCTATCAGTTGTGCAGTACAGAGACACTAGCAGATAGTGTAGGATTTTTCTGAAAAGATCATCTGCTTTGTGATGTCTGCTGCTGCACATCACAAGCTTTTCTTTCCACCAAACATAGTGCTGCATCTCCCTCTACAGGCTCTCAAAATCCTTACAAGATGCTGCACAGAACAAAAGCAGTATACCATTGAGCAGTGTGAGCAAACCAAACACATACAGGGGATAAGTACATAAAGTTCATCATCTGGCAAGTTAGAATACAAGCTGCATCAGTATCATTAATTATGATCTCTACTTAAGCACCCAATTCATAATAAAATATGTCACAGTATCTCAGTTATAAGCTCTGTTGTCCAGAAAATATTGAACATCTGCAGCACAAAACAAGCGAACTGCATTATAGCAAGTAAAACATTTGAATTCATAACCCTCCTAACTGAACTGTACTTGTAAAAATGGGGAACATTCAAAATAATACAGGATTCAGGAGAGTTTTAGGGGAAAAAGAAAGAGAATACATACTACAGGAAGGTATGTCACACAGTTCCATGCGTACGTTTTTATTCTTTGTAAAGCACCAAGGCCCATCCATCTGACCTCCAGGATTTCGACAATATGCATGTCCTCCACCTAACTCTGGAAACTGTGTACTTGTAAGGTCATGGCTGTGGGGACTCTGGGAGTCCCAGAGTTGGCAAGTGTGACCAGACTTTGTAACACTGACTGTCCCTCTGTAGTCCGCTCCAGAACCATTGTAGCACTGATGATCTGTAACACAGGGTTTGACAAAGCATTGCAAATCACAAACAATGGCCAACAAGACCAAAAAGGTTTAATCTTGTATGTAAAAACTACTTAAATCTAGGTACTTCTGGATTTAAACAAAAGCTGTGGGTTGTCCAGTTTCAGCTTTGGAAGGATCTGTGGTGTTACACCTAGTTGTTTCTTGATCCTGCACTGTAGTGCCATAGCTATATGGCTATATACACAAATGCTTGATAACTCTGAATGCAAGTTAATACTGGACATACAAGAACTTTATGACACAAGACAACTGGAACTGAGTCAAATACAAGTTTCATTTCAAGAAAAGTTTACAGATGCCAACAGTGTAAACCTCCCTTCACTTTTATTTCTTATAATCTTCCTGTCTTCCTTAGAGTGTTTACTTCTTTGAAAAATTAGAGCTGCATTTCCTAATGCTTCTTGCCAATTTCTCCTTCTTTTCTTTAGAGAGAAGAGATTCAGGTTTGTAATCTTTTTAGACACACCACTTCCTTATTTGCTGAAATACTATTTTTATTCTCTAACTGAATTGCTGCTATCCTTTTTTCCCATTTGTCGGTGCTTGTCTCCTATGTATATCACTTGAACTCAATCATGCATTTTTTCTGTAGATTTGCAATGTTACCATCTCCATTTTTCCAAGCCAGCACTCTCAAACCTCTTCCTCCAAACCCCCAGGGTGCTCATGCTACAGCAGTTCTGCCAAGAAGGAGCAACGCTGGCCCTGAGGATCATTGTGACTTTTGCCAGACTTTCATTTTTACTCTCATTTCCTTTGCTAGATACCTCTTCCCTGGCTGATTTATCTCTGTCATAGTTTTCTCAGTTATTTTTGCTTCTCAGCTATTGTAGATTATTGCCTTACTAGCACACAGCTAATCTTTCATGCCCACTGTTACGCCATGACACCTACCTGCTCCTAACTGTCAAGAGATATTCAGAATAACCTTATCACACTTTGAACTTTAAACATTTTTATTCTTTTGGAGCTTCCTTTTTGAACATTGTAAGGGGTGGTGATTAATTGCTAGGAAAACAGAATAGACAGAAAAATTGTCAGCACATAATTACTGACAACAGAACAGCCCTTCTACTTCTGGATGCAAATATAAATTCACAGAAAGAACATCATTGCTTTCAAACATCCTGTGTGGGTGAAGAAAGAAAATTACACTCCACGCTCGATTTACAGGATTAATATTCTTGTAGATTTCCATACAAAAAGAGTGGATATTAAATGTTTAATTTTTAATGTTGGGGTTTTTTTGTGGGTTTTTTTTTGTTTGTTTTTTGTTGGTTTTTTTTTTACATTGAAGCTTCCACAGCAAATTTGTGGGTTTTTGGTAATTAAACAGAACTCAAAAATAACTGTACAGGATGTGTGGGGATCTGTTTGTCTGGGGGAGTGGGGTTGTAGGGTATAGTCATCCAGAAAGGCAAGGACTGAGCCAGAGATGTGGGAAGCCTGCAATGCACTGCTGCCACTCCCATACCTGAGCCAAACTGGTTATCTGAACACAAAATTTTGTAGCTCTGAGTGCTTGTTATACTTTTAAGTACTGAGCACCATCCTTTAAACTTTCCCATGCTCCTAACTATACCTTAAAACAGTGCAAGATTATGGTCAGTATTAACATAAAAAGTATAGCACTCAGTATAGCAGTACATTTTTTTTTATAAAAAGAAAGACTGATAAACTACCGTCTCTCAGACCCAACCTGAGGAAGAAACAAACCATACTTTTTTCTCAATAATGAAAAATCCACACTTACATCGGCTGAGTCTCTCCACAGGGATCCCAATCCTTATGCAGTTGGCAGCTTCCAAGGTGTCAGGTCGTGGGAGATCCTCACACTTGGGCAACTGTAGCTGCATCAAGATGAGGGGGTTTGACCTTGCGATGTTGTACTCCTGCCTACAGAGATCATGCTCCAGAACTTCACATTCATCCCGGCACAGCTCCCGCGGCTTAGGGGTCCGAGAGCGCTCATCACACAGGGGAAACACAAAGTGGCAGAAAGATGGTATGGCAAACTGAGAGCACTGGTCAGACAAATGTGTGGAAGTGCCAATCATGGTGAATGCAGCTGGAAAGGAATAAAAGTGCTGCTTAAGTAATAATTGATGAAAAGCATCAGAAAGCACATCATTTTACTATCATTTGCCTTTTACAACTTTCATCTTTTCTTGAAGGTCTGAAAGCCTACTGAGCAGCAGGAAAATGAGGTTATTTCTGCTGTAAAGGAGAGGTGACAAATGCAGAAAGAAAATCCCATGTCCCTCTGGTGTCTGTATGGACTTTGAAGGACCTCAGTTCTTAGGAAGTTACCCAAGTGACTTGAGCAAACTCTTGGAGCTTAACTAAGTTTCCCTTGAAAGGATAATGAGCTAAGGCAAGCTTCACCTGCCTGCATGCTGATATGTATTTCCAAAGATCCTAATTAGGTAAAATCTGAATGAGGATCACCAAGCTTCTTTGTCCTGTACACAGGCAAGTGTGCCATTGGCATTTGGTGAGACAGTGCTATCAATAGACATGGGAAGCCTGACAGACAGCACTTTTGGGAAAAATGAATATAATGTATCTCATAATACTGATCTCATTAAAATTAATGTCATAATGAATTAGGAATTTAATCCTCCCCTTCAGCTCTCGGCATCTGTGATCTCAGCATCTCAGCTCTCAGCATCCTGAGAGTTTATCTGAGAGTTGCCTTACACGTTGCAAAGACAAATGTGCATGCATATAAAGTATCTGAGGATGAATCATGCTTTAAATGTAGGAATATTTCTTCCCACTCTGGAAAACATCATTTGTAATTGAGGCTTGCTAGACTGCACATTTCACCAATGCACACTGTAAAACAGAGGAAATGAGCAGTTCATGTCATTCAGCAGTCTATTTACAACCTACAAATCAATTCTTTCCCTCTTGTCCACCTCCCTCCTTTCAATCATCTACTTCCTGATGACAACTGCTCTCAAAGCATCTCCTGACTCTTCCTAAAGATCACACATGCAGTGTGTAACATGTGCTCATCCCAAAGACTAGCAGCAAAAAAATAAACTGGAATGTTGGCTATTTGAAACACCACACTAACTCTCGTGAAGATGTTACAGAATTTAGATTGGCATAAGCAAAGACTGCACAATTTAATGTCATGTCCTTGTATGGATGGAAAGTGCAAAATCCAGAAAGACTGTGTGGTGGCATCTGAAGGGTTTATTTTTGTAGGTTTTAAACAGCACACCAAAGACACTGTTAGTCACATATCTACAGAAATGGATTTCCAGTCTTTCAAGTAATGCCTCATAATTTTTCTCTTTACTCTTTTTGTAAAGAGAGGGTCACAATTCTGACCTAACCACATGGTCAGGACCAAACAGCACCGGGGGCGATAGGCACAAAAGGCATGTATTTCATACATCAGCAGAGCAGAGAAATGAAAACCTAGGATGAAAACTCTCCACAGATGTCGCCTATAACCTTGTGAGATGTTCGTGTCATCGGGCAGTAGGTGTCACTCTTTCCCAAACACGGCCTCCCCTGAACGCCCACGGCTCTAAGTACAAAGGCCTTCCACCCAAAACGGGGTTTTGCAAGTATGGGCAAATGTATAAGCACAGTCTCAGCAGCAGTTACACAGTAGATCTATTCAAACTTGATTTATGTGTAAGAATACTCATAAGAAACAAGTATGCTGTGAAATCTTCAGGGTTATTTTGCATATGGCACTTGGTATGTCCTTCATATAGATGTAATTAAAAATGCTGTATTATTAATGGAATGCTGTATTATCATTACTGCCTAGCTATCTAGGCACTGGACAGGGAGGTTCTCAGAATTTTCCTAAAAGAACACAGTTCCATCAGAAATTCTTCTCAATTCCAGGACACAGAGTCCTAGCTCTCAGTCTCCAAAACCTATCTATCATCAGTGCTATTATGGATTCAATAGCCAGGTCATGAATGCCCATCCTGTATATTCCAGAAACAAGTTCAACTTATTTAATAAACCTTTAATGAAAGAAATTCTTTGTTTGTTTATTTGGTAGTTTTTTTATTCTTTGTTTTGTTTTTTACATAAGGACATTATGAACCTAATTCAGAGAGTTACAAATGTAATCATTTCAGGTAGCTGAATTCCATATTGCTGAAAACCTTCAAAACAGGATGGAAATTATGTCATGGACAATTGTTTCAATATTTATTAATAACATAATGAGGCTGGAGTTATACTAGAGTACAGATGAAAAGAGGAAGGGGAATGAGTCATAAAGGCAGAAGGAGAGTTCAGTACCTGAATTTTGCCAGTCCAGAATCTGA
>VXBZ01008652.1:0-16433 GCA_013399135.1 Heliornis fulica | reverse complement strand
CCCCCCCAAACCTTATGAGATTTATGACTTGACAATGAGCCGCCTTTAAGGTAGTATTTTTAGGGAACTAGAGCTGGCAAGTGAAGTCAATCTCTTCTTGGCAATTGGTTATGCTAAAATTGCAGATTCCATTAACCATATCTTGCCAGACACAAATGAGGTCCTGATAGAGTGGGTTAATTACCCAAATATTATGATAAACAGTTTGCTCTATTCATTTGAATGCACTGCTTCTGTACATCAGAGTCACAGATGCTAATGCCTGCTAATTGAGTTCCACTGAAGAAAAGTCTTATTGATGTATATACCCCACTAAACGTCATTAAGGTTTTTAATGCATGTTTTTGACATTGTACCAAAATGATAATCAGAGGAAGAATCAGCAGGGACATAGCACAGCAAAGCTGACTCTTGTTTTGTATAAATTAACATGAAACCCAGACTCTGCTGGAATTGCAGAATAGGGGAGGAAACTCCTGGGAGAAAACACTATTTTTCAAGAAAAGAAAAACCCAAGTTTTTTAATTACATCACAAATTTATTATTTATAAAAACTAAATTAAACTTCAGGCTGTCAATGCTCTGAAATTTTACTTAGGGACATGGAGAGACATGGACACTGTCATATGGAGAAGATTTTTCCATATGACAGTGCATATTCATTATCTTCATTCAAAATTTTGCTAGATACAGAAGTGGTAAACTGCTTAACTCTTCTAAACCTTAATATAAGGATGCCTCAGTCAGTGACCAATAAAACTGAAAAGGGTGATAGCATTATTTATACCTGAATTGGATGCTTTCACAAAAGCTTTTGTCCTTCTACAGAGATGTATAAACTCACCAGTAATTCGGTTTTCAATTTCCCCTTGCATTTGCAGAGAGTCCACATAAATGGTCCTATTTCCAATGATTCGTGCACAAGCAATTCCCCTGTATGGCTGACAGAACCCATCTTCATGGTAATCTTCTCTGCAAAAGACAGGTTATGATTTTATAAGTTGCCTCTGAATATAACCTATAACCAGGTGCCTCTGAATAGCAATAACACATAGTATGCATGAATGGTAGTGTCTCTAGAGAGAGGTCATGCAAGACTTCCATAAGGTAGGTATCTCCTCTAGAAGTGTATGGAGAGATTTCTAGACATACTGTATGTGCTGTAAAAACATACTGAACATTGCTACCCACAATCCTTGCATTATTCATTACTTTAGTTTCACATCTGACACAGAAAGGTTGCTGAACAGAAGAGTACAAAAGCAAACACCTGGGAAACAAAGAGGCTTTTCTTAACGGAAATTCTGAAATGCTGAAAGAACACATCAGGGCAGAATATACTATATGATACCTATGAAACCAAATCTATTGTATGCAACTGTGACAGCTGAACAGTTCAAAAGGCATATGAAACAAAAAAGTCCTAGTATATAAAAGACAACTGTCGAAACTGTGTTCAATACTAAAATCACTATGTGTAGCACCTAAGTCTGATGAGAGTATGTATGTATTTTTTAGTATGTATTTGGTGCCCCTGCACAATGAGTGCAGGCCTAGTGGTTCTGCTGAAAATAGAGAAAATGCATGACGGCATAACAATCTTTAGCAAGGGTTCATGAAGGAAATTATGAAAGCAGAGCTGAAAGGTACTAGACACTTATTTGCTAGCAAGACACCTTATTTTAAATTGCATTCCCAAACTTAAAAAGGCAACAGAAGCTTGTAAGTTAAATCTATTTTCTTGAAAATAGAAGACACAACATTGTTCATCAGCCACAAAAAGGAACTCAGAAATCTTCCAGAAAACTCAGGAAAAAGAAACACTTTTTACTGAATACATTAAAACATCCCAATAATTTAATAATGTCCTACGAACCTATCATTATAATAAAATTAACATAAATGTTATTTAAAATTATAAATTGAGAAAAAAACTAGTTTAATATATTCAAATAATAAATGTAGAAATTGTTTGGAGAGATACATCCTTGGCTTACACTTTACCAAAGTAAACTATATTCCAGAGGTTAGCTTTAAAAAGGTAAAAGTAGTTTTGTTACAGCAGTTTCCCACAAGCAAAGAAAGTGCAGAAAATTTCCTATGAATTTTCCCTCAATAAAGGTGAAGTTTTGACCCTCTTTCTTATCATCCAGGGATTAAATAGCTTTTTTATTAAAAACTGTTAAATACAGGAAGGTATTAAGACTCTGCTACAAGTGGAGTGGCAACCAAGGAAAAATGCACAAAAAAGCACAGTTAGACAGTGACTGACAATGGAAAGGACAAATTATTTATATTTGCTATGGGTAAAGAAATACATGATTTCCTATATGGTCACTTGTATTGTGACCATAGAAAAGACAGAGAAAGAGTTTTTGAAAGCTACAGCTTGAAAACTGATGGCAGGAGCCATGTAAAAGATGATCATAGCTGACAGTAAGATCAGAGGGTAAAAGACGGGCATCATGTTTCAGTTTATGAGTTTATTTGGCCTTGTGTGTGGCTACATAAAGCACACAAGTTAAATGACCTGCAATGCAAAGAATTAAAGCAATAAAGGGTTTATGTTTAATCAAAGAAAGTCAAATCACTCTGATTCATGGGAGGGCATAGTAAAGGGCTGTAGTAAAAAATCAGGAATTTCTGGGTTTAGTATACATATTTATTCATGGTTTGTTTACACTGCACCTCAAAATCAGGACCTCTTATAACCTGGCACTACAGCCCTTGCAATTTGTTATTCTTACTTTTGACATGTATCATATAATAGTGCCACTGAGTGAACTCAAGTCCCAAAGGGATCACTTTTCGATGGCTAAAATGAAACAGGTTACAGAGAAGATCTGAGAGAAGCAAATATACTACTTTTTGTCATATGCTTTACCACATATATATAATTTTCCTCCTGTCAAAACCATGAATTTGTGTTACAGAAAAATACTTTGGCACTTTCTAGTTAAGACTGTTGTCTCTTAAAACAGTAGTTACATCAGGCTATAAAACTGCTCCTTCTTGGAGGCCTCCTGTTGTTCACAGATCAATGGAAGTTTTACTACTGATGTTCAAGGCAACAGGTCTGGGTTATAAACATTTGGTGAAAGAAAAAAAAAAACCTATTTCCTTAACTATGACTATTTCTCCATTGAGAAGGGCCAGGCTAATTCCAGGTGCTCCTGACATCACCCATGACTTCTGCCTGTACAGGGCACAAATTCAGTAACACACTCAAGTAAGTGGGAGGTTTTAAGAAAGTTTCCAAACATCAGGTGTACAGGAAAACCTTAGGGTAAAAAATCAAAACAACCAAACAAAAACCTCACAAATTATAAAACTATAAATCCCATACCTACACATCAGTGCCCTGCCTGATGGCAGGGGCAACTTTGCTGCATCATACCCCTGCCTGGATGGATGCCTCCTTTCCCACATCACAGCAGAAGTGCACAGGGCTTCCTGTTCTAGCCGTTTACTGAATAGTTTCATTCTGTAACTGAAGGTTTATCTGCAAATAACCCACCTTCCAGGACATAAAATCTCTTTTATTTTTATTTTTTTCCTGCACATTTTCACCCATTTCTAAAGATCAGTGCTTCTGGGATACCAGAAAATACCCATCAAAATAGTTAACATGTCAAAAAGACACTTCGCTGAAATACAAGAGGGATGTAAAAGCTTTTTCAATACACAAAAGGAATGTAATAAATAGTATCAGAAAAGAAGGGGAGACTAATGTTTAAAAATAAAAAAATAACAGCCAGGGGAATGTGTATAGTCATAGCTCAGTTCAAGTCAATATACCTATGACAATTTACACTCACTAGGGAAATGACTCGTGAATTTTGCAACCAGATGCTCATTGCGTGTAAAAAATACACCCAAGCAGGATTCCTTGAAGTCTAGCAGGCAACATAGACAAATATTAACAAATAGAGGTTTTTTTTCTGCTTTTTTATCTGAAAAGTAGTACACAACAGAATCCTTAAAAAATGTAGTAATTTTTACTAGACAGAGCAATTGTGTTGCATTTGTTTTGAAAGTTTATTTGCTAATTCTAAAAAAAGTACATTGTGAACTGAAAATCCAGAGGCAAGGTCTGCAATCCATAAAATGTAACAGTTCATCTTTATCAATCCTACTACATGATGCATTTGTTCATACTAGTCATTAATAATAGGATTATTTAATCATAATTTGAGACAACATTATAAGGAAGGTATAAAAAGATAAAGATGTAGATAAAGATAAAGATATAGATAAAGATGTTAAAATGTCACTAGTAAAAACACAGTTGCAAATACACTTAGTGTTTGTGGCTGCCACATGCCTGTCAGTACTTTTAAAAGAGACATTTGGATAATGCCTTCTGCAACAGTCTTCAAATTTTTGTCAGCCTGGGACTGTGCAGGCAGTAGGACTAGATCTCTGTAGGTCCCAGCTCACTCGATCTATTTTAGTTTAGTCTTATCTATTCCTTTATCCCTCTACTCTTTTTTGTTTGTTTGTTTGGGGGGGGTTTGCGGTTTGTTTTTTCTTTTTTTAATTTTTTTTTTCTGGCAACTGCAACTGCTTTATTGGCATTAGGTAGATGAAAACATTAGTTTGTTCAGGGTAATTTTGAAAAACTGAGTCAGATGAATGTATCAGGATTTCTATACACAGGTATAGAGACTATTCCCTCTTCTGAGACTATTCCCCTGAAGAGGCTGATTTTCTAACTTCAAGGGAAGTATAACGAGGCAAGTGTAAATGTTCCTTCTTGCCTGCAAATTGAACAACTCATAAGATTTTGGGTGGTAAGTATAGGTGTGCACATATATGTGCAAAAACAAAGTTTCTGTGAAACATTGTTAGTGATCCACCTAGGGTAATCTTTTGCCACTTCTTTGGTGTGATCAGATTGAAAAAAAAAAAAAGACCAATGGAACACTTATGATTGCCCCTTTTGAGGAGTATGTGAGACTGCTGATGAGATGTGCTTCTTACAACTTTATTTTTAGAGAAGTATTTCCTGAAATATTTCGGATTTTAGACTTAGCAGAATAATTCTGATTTAAAAGAACAGATTTTCCTTCTTTAAAAACAATGCCTTCTATCATTTAATGTTACTTAGTTTTGCATGGAAATGTTCAAAATCTATCATCTGTTTCAACTTTTCTCAAGTATGTTAAATTAGTTCCATCTATAGTTTGTTTGGCTTTTTCAAACTGAAATGGGGAGCAAAATAATAAAAAAAAAAATCAGAAAAAACCCCCTATAAAGCCACAAAAATTGAAAAGATAATTTATGATCTGGTGTTACATTATCTCATTTTGTTAAATTACCTACTTTTCATTAGAATAGTGTTCCTTTATCTTTGTGCCTAACTTACAACAGGTACCCTTTCCTTGCATGCACTTAGAAGCTATTCAGCACCCTAAAGGACTCTAATTAAACGTAATGTGGCATCAAATGCTGACAGGAAGTTTCAGGGACACATAACTGTCCTTTTGTAGGACATACAATAAATACTTTGAAAGCCATTTTAGCTACTGAAGGAAGGAGAGAAGGGGAAGGAGAGGGAGGAAGTAAAATCAAAACAAACTAAAGATCCCTGGTTATATCAGGGTTGTCCAACAGCTGCAGGACCTACTTGCTGAAAGTTCAAGGGCCACTTTTGGTTTGAATATCAATTTGCACATATCTTTAAGTGAAATAACAAATGTCTTATTTTCTTGCAAGTTCTTTGGTAGATTATACAAATTGTTTCTCTGAGCAGTCCAAACCTAAGCAACTGCTGCTCATCTGGAATGTGCTGGAAGAGGGTATGTTTGGATCACATTTACAAATCCAGAGCTGCATTTGGCTCTTCACTGTATGTTTTATGTCTCAGAGATGCATATTTCAGCCTGCCTGATAGTCTGAGAGCTATCAAAAACCTAACCACTGCTCTGCAGAGCAGAAAAAAAGGCTCTCCCAGCACACAGACTGTAGGTAAACTCTCTCCTACAGAAACCATATTTCCTTTAATATCCATCTACAAGCTAAATTTCTAAATTTTGGGAACCAGAACTATTAGCAAATGAAGTGTTTGTGTGCTTTGGTGTACTGTATGCTGTAGCTTCATATATAAACATGAAAGGGTAAGCATTACATTAATTATGCTGCTAGATCCAACCAATTGAAAAGTAATTTGACCACTAATCACAAGTGGTGATCACATCACATTTAACCTTAAATTAGCTTAATTGTAAGAGTATACAGAAATTAAACCAATTTCATTTAGCAGGTTTCATTCTGCTTCTTCCTAAGGAGTTTGGAAACCTTGTCCAACAGCCAACAAGTCTAACAGGGCTGCTTTCTTGTCTTTGCAACCAGGAGTTCTCAGTAAAGCAAGGCAAAGTATCTGCATTATATCGTTAAGTCTCAGGGGCATTTGATTTATACAGTAGCACAAAAAACTTCCATGGAGGTCTATTTTTATTCACTTTTGCATATGAGTAGCTTGCCTTTGGGTTTTGGGGTTTTCTGTACAATATGGTTTATTGAGCATCACAGGTAGAAACAAACTACTATCCTTTTTTGTTGTGTTCCCTGTCAGCTTCTTCACTTTGCTCTTCTCCTTGGAAGGAAAGAAAAAAACTACCACTTGCAATTGTTTTTCCAGGTAGCTGTGCAGGCCCACAGACATTTGTGTCTAGTCCAAGATGGTACAAATACTAGTTTAAATACACATCTGGCTTTTAAAAGTAGTCCATTTTATAAGCATTTATTGAGTTGCTATTTCTATCACTAGATAATATAAAATGTTTTAGATTATTCACCATTTATTACTTATTAGAAAAGATCTAAGCAAAAGATTAAAACTGAAGAATTTCCATAGTGTGGCTCTTTAACACTGAGAGCTAGAACCACAAGGTCTTAGATGATCTTTGAGGTCCCTTTCAACCCAAACCATTCTATGATTCTAAAAAAAAAATCTTCCCTGCAAGGTGGTGAGGCCCTGGCACAGGTTGCCCAGAGAAGCTGTGGCTGCCCCTGCCTTGGTGGTGTTCAAGGCCAGGCCTGGTCTAGTGGAGGGTGTTCCTGCTCATGGCAGGGGGTTGGAACTAAATGGTCTTTAAGGTCCCTTCCAACACAGACCAGTCTATGAATCTATGATTGTATGAATTACACGTATTCTGGGTTATTTCATGAGAAAAAAAAAACAACCAAAAAAACACTTTTGGAACCACAAAAGTAAGGTTAGGGAAAAAAATCAGTTTCCATTACAAGACAGAGGATCAGCTTTTGAGTGTACTCTACAGCTCTGGGCAGAGCAGCATATAATTTTTAGTTATACATTATTTGTGACACAGTATACTTCTGAGCTTTACTGGTCTGTATCCTACACAGAGGAAAAGCAATCACTGCATTAAAAAATTACCGTCTAAAATATTTGAGAGCAAAATGTATGTAAAATGGATTCACAAAGCCCTGATTTCAGATTCTTCCTTCCTCTACAAATTTCCTGTCTTGGCCTAAGCCGAAGGACATTTAAACTAAAGGACTAGAAGCAGGTTTGAGATTTTGGATCAAAACTCCCTGAAAAGGGGGCCAACCCCACACTACAAGGAAATATAGCCTTCCCTCCAAGTCTTGCAAGAAAGAAGGAAACTGACACACAGGGGTTAAGAGAGAATTGCAACATGTTCTAGCCAGATCCCCAAATTGGATTGCCAGGGAGCCAGGAAATCTGCCAAGGCAAACACATTCTGTTTAATGTAGACCAGTCCAAGATAATCTGAGCTTCAGTTCCTCATTTGTAAAACGGAAATAACATTCCATGCTTTATGAGGAGAGAATACACCCTAAACATTTAGAAGCAATTTGAACTCATAACTGAGGCAGGCAAAAGTTCCCAGGATTGACCATCTCCATTTGTTGTACAAAACATGGAAAGACAAAAGTTAAACTTGCTGCAATCAAACATGGAGACAGCAGCACAGTCAGTGTCTTAATTACAAAATCCATCTTCTTCGTTGATTAAAAAGGAAAACCAAAGCACAAAGTATGCACTTATTCTGCAACTTCAGTGTATTATCACAAATATCTAAGAAAAACTTATATACTTCAAATATGCTCATCTCAGCCAAGTGTGTGTTTTAATGAAACAAAAACATGAATGTGATTTAGGACACCCATGATTGAAAACCTGGTCCACATAGGCCTGAATAAATGCTCTAACTTCTGAGTTGATACAACTTTGTTTTGGTTATGAAAGCTTTGCTCTTATGAATTTTAAGATCATCCTAATATGTTATTAGTAGATGAAATGCACTGAAATGAAAAAGTATTTGCCACACCACCCAAGGAAAAAAGACGAGTGATGTTGCTGTGCACAATAAGGAAAGTATTCTTCCTTTTAAGGTGATGTTGGTACCTTTGGTTTGCCAGACAGATCCAATTTATAAAATGATTTGCCCCCACAGCTGCTGTCCTTTATCCAGAAGACCCCAGTCATGGGCACTGACATGGCTTCAGGGTGGAGTGCACCTTTCCATCAAGGTCCTATTTTCCCTTTTCCACACTACTACATGGAGATTTGTCATGTAATAAAAACATACTTGCTCCCATCACAAAGCTGTATTAGTGCACATCACATCATACAGAAGGTCTCCTTTGGAGTAACAGAAGAAATGTACTATAGCTATAGGATAAAAGTTTGGGATATGCAGACCCATAGAGAATAAAATGCCCACCCGCAGCCTCAGGGTTCCTCACCAGAGTTTTAACTCAGTCATGATACTTATTTTTAAGAAAGCTTTTTTAGAAGGAACCAGATTTTTTTTCTCAGCTACACTTGCTTAATCACTTTTCTTCAGTGTACTGTATCTTAATATATCAGTGTTGTCCCAGACTAACTGGAGAAAAGAAGGCATGAGAACATGCAAATTTTTTCTGAATGATTAATACCTCAAAAACTCTTCCACTACGTAATGACAATTTCTACTTGATGACAATGTTTCTTCCCACCTATTTCTCTTTCTAAGGGTCCAGCATACAAACTCAGATGGATCTTAGTCAGAGCTCAATAAAACAGGGACTCCTCAAAGTTTCTAAGAAAGCCTGGTTCTCCTACAATCATAGAAGCATAGAATCACTTGGGTTGGAAGAGACCTTTAAGATCATCAGGTCCAACCACAGCCTAACCCTGCCTAGGTCACCTCTAGATCATATCCTTCAGCATATCATCTATTTGCCTATTAAATACCTCCAGGGATGGTGATTCCCCCGCTTCCCTGGGCAACCCATTAGAATGCCTAACAACTCTTCTAGTAAATAAAGTTTTCCTGATGTCTAACCTAAATCTCCCCTGAAGCAGTTTATAACCATTTCATCTCATCTTATTGCTTGCAACCCAAGAGACCCTCCCCCCTCCACACCCTCTTTGGAGGTACCTGTAAAGAGCAATAAGGTGTCCCCTCAGCTTCCTTTCCTCCAGACTAAAAAGCCCCAGCTCCCTCAGCTGCTCCTCATAGGACTTATGCTCCAGGCTCTTCACCAGCTTCGTCACCCTTCTCTGGACATGTTCCAGCATCTCAACATCCTTCTTGCAGTGAGAGGCCCAAAACTGCACACAGTACTCAAGGTACAGCCTCACCAGAACTGAGTCCAATGGGAGTATCACTTCCCTACTCCTACTATCCCTGATGCAAACCAGGATGTTTTGCAACATGTTCATGGGCCAGCTCATGTTCAGACAGCTGTCAGTTAACACCCCAAGGTCCTTCTCCTCCAGGGAGTTCTCCAGCCACTCCAAGCCTGTAGTGCTGGCTGGGGTTTTTGTGACCAAAGCGCAGGACCCAGCACTTGGCCTTGTTGAACCCCATAAAGTTGGCCTCTGCACACCGATCTAGTCTGTCCAGTTTCCTCTGCAGAGCCTTCCTGCCTTCCAGCAGATCAACACTCCCAATTTGGTGTCGTCCTCAAACTTACTGAGTGATGGTGCACTCAATCCCCTTGTGAAGATCATTAATCAAGATGTTAAACAGGACTGGCCCCAGCACTGATCACTGAGGGACACCACTTGCGACCTGCTGCCAGATGGATTTAACTCTGTTCACCACAACTCTCTGGGCCTGGCCTTCCAGTCAGTTTTTAACCCAGTGAAGAGTGTACCCGTCTAATCCATGGGTGGCTAGTTTCTCTAGGAGGATGTCTGGGAGACAGTGTTGAAAGCTTTACTGAAGTCCACGTAGACAACAGCCACAGCCTTCCCCACATCCACTGAGCAGGTCATCTTGTCATAGAAGGAGATCAGGTTGTTCAAGCATGATCTGCCCTTCATAAACCCATGCTGACTGGACCTGATAACCTGGTTGTCCTGCATGTGTTGCATGATGGTACTCAAGATGATTTGCTCCATCACCTTCCCAGCACTGAGATCAGGCTGACAGGCCTGTAGTTCCCCAGGTCCTCCTTCTGTCCCTTCTTGTAGATAGGTGTCACACACACCAGCTTCCAGTAAAGAGGAACCACCCGGGTCAGCTAGGACTGCTGGTAAATAAGGGAAATTGGCTTGGCTAGCACTTTCACTGACTCCCTCAGTACCCTTAGGTGGATCCCATCCAGACTCACTGACTTGTACAGATCTAAGCAGCTGAGCATATCACAAACAAATTCCCCCAGGATTATGGGGGAAAGGTTTTGCAGGGCTCTGGAAGGAGATATTTTCTTCCTGGTGATCTGAGCAAACTGCAGAAACAGCTTCAAAATAGAAATTTGCCCAATGAGTAAAATCCAATCTAGCCAATCCAGTTTAACTCAAAAGAAAAATACATTGAATTGGACAGCACATAGTCTTAGAAAATGACATTATCTTGTAAGAGCAACACATCTAGAAAAGAACTGTTCCTACCCCCTTTACTCTTTAGACTCTAAGAGATGAACATCTGCTGCTTAATTTTAAACCATGCTAAAAAGAACCTCCTGTGGTATTTGCCATCCATTTATTTTATTTCCACACACTTGTACCTTTCTCAACACAAAGGATGTCTCTCTTTGGAAGGGCTAAAACTAAAAATGTTAACGATACAAAAGGTAATGTCATTGTTTGGTGAGGCAAAAGATTCAGTCTTCTGGCTTGCTCTAATACAGTTCTCTAGTAGCACAGTCCTTAACAGTAAGTCTGGTCAGAGACTAGTTTTCTGATTGTGTTTTATCTCCTTTGTAAACAATTTGTACTAGGTCTTAATAATTCTAATAATTTCAATACTTCTAATGAATATTTTTGATAGATTGCATGTTTCAATTTCTACAGAAAAATCCCTAAAAAAGTTTTACAGTTATGTACCTTTACAGAAAACAAAGACCTCTCCAACCTCTCAAAAACAAAACAAAACAAAACAAAACAAAACCAAAACAAAACAAAACAAAACAAAACAAAACAAAACAAAAGTAATCCAAAACCTTTCAAGATTTTGTATTGGTTGAAAATCTTTACTTTTAGATTTTTATGGAAAAATCTAAACTTCACTACCTGAAGGTCAGGGCCCCTTACTTTGCATTGGCAAGTCTGATTGAATAGTACACATTAGATCCCTGGCAATCTTTTATTGTAGATAATTTCTAGAAATCCACAGCAGAACACATGTACTGCATAAAAATACCTTGCTAGATGGTATGTACATAGGTAATGTATTTTATTCCTTAAGAATTCATTAGGTATAGTTTTGAACCAAGTTACAACGGGTTTAGGTTTCAGCACTTCCACTGAAGCGTGTCTTTTTGGATGCCAGGAGAAACAGCTTTCGGGTGGCTCCACACAAGACTGTGCTGTGCAGTCAGCAAACAGAAAGAGCCCTTTATTCTATGTGGACTCCTTCCAAGCAGTGAGGTATTGCTTTCACCATTTTCCCCTTCATTCCTTTATGGCTTACAAATTGACCTGCATGATTTTATACAAAATATTCAGAAAAAAAGAACAATCTGTTTCTGAAAAGAAAACAAATAATACTGATAAATGATGCTATTTTATCTGAAGGACTAGGTAGGAGCAGACAAATATGGGGAAAACTGTGAGGCATAAGAAGAGAAAAAAAGGTAAGACAGTATCAATAGGAAAAATAGGAACTTTGGAAAGGTGAGGAAAACCTAGTTAAGTAGGAAAGACAAAATATGAAAAAGGACAAAGCATGTAATGAAATAAAGATCCCTGAAATGTCCTGGATTTCATCTGATAAGTCCCTCACTACTCCCCAGACCTTTGACCTCATCTTGTTTTTCTAAAGTTTCAGTTTTCTCTTCAATACAGTGGATATTAAAAAAAAAAAAAANATTGTTAATTCTTTATTTTAACTTAAGAATTCGAAACCAGCAAACTTTGAATAGCCAAATTTTCAAAACCTAGGCAGAATGAAGGATGACTCAGGAACCTTAGTTCACTTCCACTTCTTGAGGAGGCATGTAATTAAGAAATATGTGATGCATCTATTTTTTTACTTGATCAGTTGGAGGTTTTTAATTTATGTGAGTATTTGTAAGTTAATGCTCAGTATAAAGTTTGGGAAATACTAGGAAAACAAAAAGATAAAAGACTAATTTGCTCTATTAACAAAAATTTAATCAAAGTAAAACTTGCTTGTTGCTTTTTCAGCTGCATTTGAGACTGTTCTTTGAACTTTAGTGCTTCATTATGTATAATTCAGATTGCTGTCACTTCTACCAGTCTCTGCCTTCTGATGTCATAAAAGATCAGACAGCTTCCCCATATCTCATTATTTTTCTCTTTTTTAGAGCATTACAGTTTTCTCCGGTACTCAAAGATCTGAAGTATGATTTCAGGGGTTACAAAAATGATTACATTTTTTATTACATTCATGAACAGCAGTTTTTTATCTTCAATAGTTAGCAATCATTTTTAAAATATGAAAAATTGTTAAACACTTGTAATGTTGAAATTCTTTAAATTAATTTACCCTTTCTGTGCATAGAAACTAAAAGAATGTGTAACGTCATTTTGATATATGTTACATGACTGAGTGAGCTACATGTAAGAGAGATGGATTAGTAGTCTGCCTATTGCAGTTATTTGAAATGTTTCCAATGAAGCCATTGGGAAGTCACAGATTACAAATACTGATCAATAAAGGTTTCGAAAAGCATTTAAGTGTCTTTATAAATTTGCTTTTACTCCAATTTCTAATTAGACTACCACCATCAGTACTTGTATGCCATTAACACATGAAAAGGCTTCAGACTGCATTCCTCACTCCTTTAACTGTAGAATCTATTTTGAGAAATTATACAATTAAAACTCACACAAAAAACAGTGACAATGAAACAGAACTGACCTATTTTCATCCTTATGTCTGGATTACAAATTGAGCTCAGTTAGCTTAGAAATATCTCCATATCACAACTAAAGTCAAAATGACACTAACAAAGGTTTTACCTAGCTACTTGAAGATAAGATTCTAGTCTTGTTTTAATTCGCTTTTCAAGCTGTAATAACATCACATCGGTAAATTTACAACCACAGCAACCTAAGCATTTTGCCCACTCACTTTTAACCACTCTTCGAGCCCATACTTGCCCTGCAAACAATTACTGATGAAACATTATGACTTCGTGGTATTTTGCTCATCCAAAATATGAAATAAGCAAGCAGATGTTTCTCAAGAAAATTTGATCAAACCAAAATCCTCTGTAACACAATGCTGTCCCTGACTGAAAAAGCTTTATGTGTTCTGTGAGTTTTTGATAAAATTAAATATTTTTAGCAAGTGCAATGTGGTTGCAGGCAGTGACTTTATGAATTAAATTCTTACAAAATAAAATTGGTAGGAGTTCATTAAGCAATTTTAAAGAAGTACTTACTGAAGATTGTGATTTGGGCTGTTTGTTGGACCTGTAAGTAGAAAATAAACAAACATTGCGTATTAAAAAAGTCAATAGCAATCTAAGAGAAAGTGTCGAAGTTATATCTCAAGATTCATATGTGTTCCTGCACATAAATCCTGAACAAATTATGTTCCTGCACATATTGTTATTTTCAAAGGCACAAATAAAAAACATGTGAATTTTCTGTCTGCTCAGGCAGCAACTTGAGTGGACTTAATTTTTTTTAGAAAATATCTCTTGCCATAATCAGTGTGTTATCTTGACACATCACTTACCTCATAATAAGCCCCACCTGACCCTTTCTATCAGAGTTTATGGTATGACAAGGGCATGCTCTTAACCTTTGTCACAGCAGGAACATAGTCCAATACCCAGCACTTAATCACTACAAACCAAAATGTGGGGTTAACTATTTTAATTACAAAATCAGAAGAAATTTTAGGAAATGGCTCTAGAATTCTTCGACCACCTGCCCTCCTGCCCTCATTATTTCAGGACCAAGCTAAAACAAAGTTTGCCTTCAAGGCTGGATGCTTCAGTCTCTAAAGTGCAATATAAGTATTTCTTTAAAGGTGAGGTGTACCTTCAGCTATGAAACGGCAGAATTTGAGACCAGGCTTCATGAAGCAGTATAGATGTGATATTTCACAAGAATGACCCTATCACTATGAATATCACATAGAAAACTGCTTTTCTTTCTTCTCTTCATTTTTTTAATAGACTGAGTTCAGCAGTAGAGTGAAAACTCCAGGGAATGGAATGTTATTGCTTTGTGCTTTATACTGGCACTTCCTTGAAATTTTTTCTTCATTATGTATTTACAGACATTTCCATCTGTATTTACTTTCTTTTATTACCAGTAAATGATGGTATCAAGTTCAAAAAGGAAGTTCTGTGTTGGGGTAGAGGCCTCAGGCAATGCATTTTTTTAATTTCATTTCAAATTGAGAATTCATTTTAAAACATCAAATTAGTTTCTCATTACTGTGAAAACTAATGTGTGAAACCTAGTCTATAAAGTAGTCTGAGTAAAAAGCCAAGAACTTACCAAGCCTTACAAACAACACTCCTGTTGCAGTGATCGTCTTCATCCCATTTGAAGCCACGCACTGATAGTATCCTGTGTCTGTAGTATCCAGATCTTGGATTCTCAGACGTGAACCATAATCTGTTTTTCTGATGATGATCCGTCTTGGCTCCTGAACCACCGGAGCATCATTTTTTAGCCATCTGACATTTGGAGATGGATTTCCTGCTACCTTGCAGTGGAGGATTGCTGTCTGCCCCTGGACTACAGTGATATTATTTACTGGTTCCAAAAATGTCAGAAAGTAACCTAAGAGGGTACAAGGTCAGAAAAGATCAAATTTCACTTGGGTTGAGATAAAGGACTGCTCAGAGGCATATTTCTAAGAAAAGAGCTTGGAAACAGTTTCAGTTTTCTTTGAAAGTTTCAGTTTACTTTAAAAATGCAATTCACTGTCCTAGGGACAGACACCCTAGCATCACACTTCCATTTGTCTTTCATGAGTGGCTTCATGTTAGTCTAGGTATGCAGATTATAAAATCAATCATTAATTAATATTCTGAACCAGTAATGACTTTGGTTAGTTTCTAGGGAAATGGTTAGTGCTGTTGCAACCTTATTAAAATATCATTATACTTCTACCACTTAATTAGTTTTATATGGTCATATCACAGAATCACAGAATGTTAGGAGTTGGAAAGGACCTTGAAAGATCATCTCGTCCAACCCCCCTGCCTGAGCAGGATCACCTAGATTAGATCACACAGATTGGTCCTAAATTTCTCCAGAGAAGGAGACTCCACAGCCTCTCTGGGCGGTCTGTTCCAGTACTCCGTCATCCTCATGGTGAAAAAGTTTTTCCTTATATTAAGACGGAACTTCCTACACTTCAGGATCCAGGCTCTCCTCAGTGATGGTGAGTGATAGGACAGGGGAAATGAGTCCAAGCTGGAAGATATGAAGTTCCATCTTAATATAAGGAAAAACTATTTCACTGTGAGGGTAACAGATGACTGGAACAGGCTGCCCAGAGAGGTTGTGGAGTCTCCTTCTCTGGATACATTCAAGGCCAGTCTGGATACATTCCTGTGTGATATAATCTAGGTGATCCTGCTTGAGCAGGGAGGATTGGAGTAGATGATCTTTCAAGGTCCCTTACAAATCCTAACTTTCTGTGATGCTCTGAACAGCAAGGGGAAGACTAGTAATAATGTGAGTTCCTGCTGAACTAGGGAGATGTCCTGGTAACAGGAGTTGCTGCAGAGTTCCAGATACTAAATGCCTTCTTTGCTTTAGTCCTCACTTCAAAGACTCCCTCTTGGTTCTCCTGGACCCTGGAAGGAAGAAAGATAGTTTTTAAAGTGGACAACTTCCCTCTGGTCAGGGAGGAGTTGGTCCAGGAGCATCTAGTTGGGATCAGTGTGCCCAAATCCATGGACCCTCATGGGATGCACCCACCGGTGCTGAGGAAGCTGCCAGAGGTGATAGCTAAGCTTCTCTCTAACATCTTTGGCGAATCTATGGAACAGGAAAGGTGCCTGAGGAC
>VXBZ01008649.1:0-14831 GCA_013399135.1 Heliornis fulica | reverse complement strand
GACAGGCAGAGGGAGCTGGGTCTCTTCAGCTTGGGCAAGAGGAGACTGAGGGGTCACCTCGTTAACATTTATAAATATGTAAAGGGTGAGTGTCAGGAGGATGGATCCAGGCTCTTCTCAGTGATGGCCAGTGATAGGACAAGGGGAAATGGTTCCAAAATGGAACATAGAAACTTCCATCTTAATTTAAGGAGGAACATTTTCACTGTGAGGGTGACGGATTACTGGAACAGGCGGCCCAGAGAGTTTGTGGAGTCTCCTTATTTGGAGACATTCAAGACCAACCTGGACACGTTCCTAAGTGACCTACTCTAGATGATCCTGCTCATGCAGGGGGGTTGGACTGAGTGATCTTTCGAGGTCTCTTCCAGCTCCTAATATTCCGTGATTCTGTGATTCTCTGACAGCGAGCACATCCAAGATACAGTACTCATTCCATAACCTCACAGCCTGAAGTGACCTTTGAATTTAGTGCAAGCATACAATAAAGCTAGACAGATATTGGATAAGGGAGCATTATGGATCTCATTTTTTGCCTCTAAATAAATACATTGGTATAATCAGAGATATGGATTAGTATCAGTGATTAGAATTCCATGAAAGAAATAAAATTTTGTGTAACCTGAAATTTTTTATGTGCATTTAATTGTCAAGGTTTACACTTCTAAATAAGTCACTTTAACTCATCTGAACTTTTCCAGGTGAATACTCACGCCAAGTGGAGGAGAAAGATGCTCTGATTTCTCAGCTGTCAAGAGGCAAGCAGGCTTTCACACAACAGATTGAGGAACTCAAGAGGCACCTAGAAGAAGAGATAAAGGTGAGATGACTTTCTAAATTCTATCTTAACAATTGTATTCCTCCTGTCTATGAAAAGCTTCAGATACGTATGAATTTCAGAATCAAAAAGATGTGTGTGTGTGTGTGTGTGTGTGTGTGTGTGTGCATTGTGGTGTGTGAAATTAATCACTTAGATAATACAGTGCATGTCTTCCATATTATCATTAAACGTACTGGGTTAGCAGGGACCCATAAGGATCATGGGGTCCAACTCCTGGCTCCACAGAGGACTAGCCAAGGTACTGAGTGAACAATTAAGACATCAGTCAAGTTTGGTGCTGTTACTACTTCCATTTAGACCATGTTACACTGCCCAACCACTCTCTCAGTAAAGAACATCTTCCTAATATTCAACCTAAACCTCCCCTGTCACAGCTAAAGGCCTCAGATCCTAACTCAGGTCCTCAAACAGAGGATATTAGCACCTGCCCCTTTGCTACCCCTCGCCAGCAGTCACAGACGACATTGAGGTTTTCCCTCAATCCTCCTCTTCTCCATTCTAAACAAACCAAGGGACTTGGTTTGAGACTCCCCTTCTCTGAAGAGTTTATAAATTCTACTGCATATTCTTTGATGTTTCCGTCTCAATCAGCAGCCCACTATCATTCTCAAGGAAGAACAAACTAGTGTCCATATGTAATTCAGTCAGATTTCCCAGGAGAATTTCAATCATTGCCACACTACTATTTTTCTCCCAGGCCAAGAATGCCCTGGCCCACGCCTTGCAGTCTGCTCGCCACGACTGTGACTTGCTCCGGGAACAATATGAGGAGGAGCAGGAAGCCAAGGGGGAGCTGCAGCGTGCCCTGTCCAAGGCCAACAGCGAAGTGGCCCAGTGGAGAACCAAATATGAGACGGATGCGATTCAGCGCACGGAGGAGCTGGAGGAGGCCAAGTATGATGGGAATGTGGGAAGGTTAATGGCTGGAGAAGACTGAGACTGCCAGGGGAAACTGGAAATGGAAATCACTGACCATAGGTTACAACGGGGCGGGGGACAAAGACAATGTTATACTGTGTTTGTGGTCAAAGGGACAAAGGGAGGTAGAGGAAAAGTGTGTTGTGGAGTAAGTGTAGATTGGAAGCACAAGCACGGCCTTTAGGGCCAGACAGAGCTGAGGCAAGCTGAATGCTCAGAAGGTGGTAGGACACAGAAGTGAAATATCCTATAGGTTACATTAGATTGTGGGCACAAAGGCCACAAATCGGGCAACTGGCCTCTCATGAGCAGTACAAGATTGGCTCCCTCTAAGCTGTGCCTATCCCCTCCCAGGAAGAAGCTGGCACAGCGCCTGCAGGATGCAGAGGAGCACGTTGAAGCCGTCAATGCCAAGTGTGCCTCTCTGGAAAAGACAAAGCAGCGGCTGCAGAATGAAGTGGAGGACCTGATGATTGACGTGGAGCGATCGAATGCTGCCTGCGCAGCTCTGGATAAGAAGCAGAAGAACTTTGACAAGGTCTTATGGGCTGCAGCCTTGGGGTTCCTGGGCAGAGCACGCCCTCCTGATGGCCGCGCCCATACTCACGCGCCATTTCTCTGCAGATCCTGGCAGAGTGGAAGCAGAAGTATGAGGAAACACAGGCTGAGCTGGAAGCCTCCCAGAAGGAGTCTCGCTCTCTCAGCACGGAGCTGTTTAAGATGAAGAATGCCTACGAGGAGTCCTTGGACCACCTGGAAACGCTGAAGCGTGAGAACAAGAACTTGCAGCGTAAGTCCCGGGCCCTCTGCTCCTGGCAGGGCTGTCTCACTATCCACCACTACCCAGTGCTGCAGACGTCTCTGTGCCTGCAGTTTGGCAAAGATGCCTGTCACCTTGTTGTGACAGGGCCCTTCCCGTTCACCTCTGTGCCTGACCCTGCCATTGGTCTTTGTTCCCACAGAGGAGATTTCCGACCTGACGGAGCAGATTGCTGAGGGAGGAAAGGCGATTCATGAGCTGGAGAAAGTCAAGAAGCAGATTGAGCAGGAGAAATCTGAAATCCAGGCTGCTCTGGAGGAAGCTGAGGTACAGGCCCATCATCACTGTGTCTGCAGTGAAAAGGGGACATATGGCTGGGTGCTGCTCTGTTCTTGCTGGGGAGCACAGTCAGTGGAGATTTTCCAAAATACTCTGTCATCACCTTGAGAGGAAGCAGCAGCTTTAACTAGAGTACAAATGTTTGTGCCCGCTTGTCCAGGCCTCCCTCGAACATGAAGAGGGGAAGATCCTGCGCCTCCAGCTTGAGCTCAACCAGGTGAAGTCTGAGATAGACAGGAAGATAGCAGAGAAAGATGAGGAGATCGACCAGCTGAAGAGGAATCACCTCAGAATTGTAGAGTCCATGCAGAGCACCCTGGATGCCGAGATCAGGAGCAGGAATGAAGCCCTGCGTCTGAAGAAGAAGATGGAGGGAGACCTGAATGAAATAGAGATCCAGCTGAGCCATGCCAACCGCCAGGCTGCTGAGGCACAGAAGAACCTCAGAAACACACAAGGAGTGCTCAAGGTTACTTTAACAGATGTTGCCTACACAGTGTCTTCACTGATATTTTTAGTGTGAAACAGCTCTGAATATGTATTTTTTTTTTTTTTCAATTGGTGTGCAGGACACTCAGATTCACTTGGATGATGCTCTCAGGGCACAGGAAGACTTGAAGGAGCAGGTGGCCATGGTGGAGCGCAGAGCAAACCTGTTGCAGGCTGAAGTCGAGGAGCTACGGGCAGCCCTGGAGCAGACTGAGAGGTCAAGGAAAATGGCTGAGCAGGAACTGATGGATGCCAGTGAGCGGGTGCAGCTCCTCCATACCCAGGTGAGATCACATTCTGAGAAATGACTCTCCAATTCTACTCACAGGTATGTAGTACACTTGTATGCTGAATTCTAGTCAGTACTAATGGGTGAACTAAAAAGAGAAGCAATGATTATACTACAAGAAATCTGAAATGCCAAGTTGCACTCAATGAAACCAATGCTTCTGCCTTTGCATCCCAGCATAATCTCCAGTGAAAAACACTTGGAACAGTATTTTTAGTCACACATGACAAATGGTCTGCCATCAGAGTAATCAGGTACTTAATGCTGAGACACTAGGAATAATCAATCCTTTTTCAGTTGTAATTTAGTACTAGGGAATCCTCATATTTCTTCAAAAAACATACTTGTCCACATTATCAAGAAAAAAATGGATGAACTCCACTCTCATTTAGGCCATGTCAAGCAGACTTTAACACAAGATACATGGAATAACAATTATCCAGCAGTTAAGTGCTGAAATCTATTGAAAGTGTCTGGTTTTGAATGCTGAAAAGATTCTGAAAGAAGCTCTCCTATCTAAACTATGAATTTTTTTTCTCAGTTGATGAGAGTGGATTACTCTTCCCTGATTATGTTGAAGAGAAGGCTTCACTGACCTGCCTCACTCAATTTTTGCTACTTTCTTATGCCAGCCTTGGTAAAATGAATGTGCCACAGATTGTAATTTTAGGTTGACTTTTTCAATTTGATAAAACTAATTATTGGGGAAAAAAAAAGCAGATTGTTCCCCGGTGATAAGAAATTTTACAGAAAAACTGGTATTAATTTTTCACTCTGGTTTTGGGTCTAAAAGTACAAATCGTGTTTCCTGTTGCTCAGAACACCAGCTTGATCAACACGAAGAAGAAGCTGGAAACAGACATCTCCCAAATTCAGAGTGAAATGGAGGATACTGTCCAGGAAGCCCGCAATGCTGAAGAAAAGGCCAAGAAGGCCATCACAGATGTGAGTTGGAGGCTCCTTTCAGTGCTAGAGGTGGATATATTCTCCTCCAAATTGTCTCCATCCCTCAAACCGCTTTGACCTTTTTTCTCTCATCAGGCAGCCATGATGGCCGAAGAGCTGAAGAAGGAGCAGGACACCAGCGCCCACCTGGAGAGGATGAAGAAGAACCTGGACCAGACGGTGAAGGACCTGCAGCACCGTCTGGATGAGGCTGAGCAGCTGGCACTGAAGGGAGGCAAGAAGCAAATCCAGAAGCTGGAGGCCAGGGTGTGTAGGGCTGGTGTTTGTACATGACTGAGCACATCCCTTGAAGAGATACCAGGGAAGGTCCATTGATGTGTTTCTCATGGCAGGTGCGGGAGCTGGAAGGGGAGGGTGATGCTGAGCAGAAGCGCAGCGCAGAATCTGTGAAGAGTGTGCGCAAGTACGAGAGGAGGGTGAAGGAGCTGACCTACCAGGTAAGGCAGGAGGCCTTCTTGGGCTCATACACACTTCTTGTAGGATTTTTTCCTATCCTGAGTCACAGTTATAAAGGAGAAAACTGACAACATCAGAAGAAATAATCTTTTGTGCTATTTTAGGAAGAATCAGCTTATCACCTCTGTCTTACAGCAATGGCCTATAAGCAATGTTACTCTCTGTTTCATGCAGAGGGATTTTAAAGAAGAGGGGGAAAGAGGTACTTGTCTTTCTTGTCATTCTCTTTAGTCTGAAGAAGATCGGAAGAATGTTCTGAGGCTCCAGGATCTGGTAGACAAGCTACAGATGAAGGTGAAATCCTACAAGAGGCAAGCTGAGGAGGCTGTAAGTATTACTGTGAAGTGTGTAAGTCTCCATGCATGTGGAAGTGGAGCTTTGTATTAACGTTTTGCCCTGCATAGTTCTGTTCTAATCCTTAATTTACTGGTGTTTTTCTTGCTGGGCACACAAGAATGAACAGATTAACAACTGCTCGGGGGTCTATAGGGGTATAAAATACACTTTCATTCATTATTGATTCACTGGAAAACGTAGTGAAGCTCAGGCTGAACACTGTGAGTGTAGGTCTCTGCTTCCTTTCACTTTATATTTCTGCCTAGCAGAAAAAACAATTACCTTAAAAAAATGTAATTATAGCAGTAAATAAATGGAAAATTATTTAATTAAAATAACACTAGTTATAGATAATAATTTTAAAAACATCTAAAGTGTGTTAGCTCTTTCATATTGAGACAGGGTTTTCTAGTATATCTTATTAATCATCCATATATTTAGTATTTAATTATTTCTTTAGATTCCCTCTAAAAGCATGAGGGATAATTACATACTAACCTACAGTCTTTTTTATTTAATTTATTATGTAAAGACAAGATGCTCTTGCATATCCAGAGTTACATTATTAAACATTGTGCAATCTATTTTATCTCTCTTCCAATACCCAGGAGGAATTATCCAATGTCAATCTCACAAAGTTCCGCAAGATCCAGCATGAGCTGGAGGAAGCCGAGGAGCGGGCTGACATTGCAGAGTCGCAGGTCAACAAGCTCCGAGCAAAGAGCCGTGAAATTGGCAAAAAGGCAGAAAGTGAAGAGTAAATGCCTCCAGTGTGAAGTGAAAGAGAATTCAACAAAATGTGAAACTCTGTCACTTTGATTTTTTGTAATCACTGCTTAGTCCTTATTCAACCTCTAGGTTATTAATGCCTAAATAATAAAAATTGTAGAGAATCTCTCATTAAAATAATGAGAAGTATACTGTTGTATTTTAATCTTTATTATGACTCCTTATAAGGTTTACGTTTTTCCTTACTTATTTAAATATATTCAATATCTTGATTCTGCTATTTTCAAAGTGTTTCAGCCACTGTTGAAGTGGTCTAATCAGACATCCTGCTTCAATCTTAACAGGGAATACCATCAGACTTCCTTAAGGGATAAAACCATTACTTCTTTGCAATAGAATGAAATTATCCCTTATTTCTGCTTTAAATACAGTATTTATCAAGGACTAATAGATGTCACTTTCTGTCATAATCTAATACTTGGAGCTCCTTCTACAATCTGAAAGGATTTGAACCACTGAGACCTCCTCAGGATTATGTCATATTTCACCTGGAAATAAGATAATTGGAGAAGTCAAATCAACCATTCCTGTTGAAGATGCACTGCTATGTGTTCAGGAATAAAAAATTATTATCTACAATGAAAAATGGCAAAAAAGTCTCTGTAGGATTATAGAGAAAATACACGTCTGGGAGAAAGTTGACCATATGGAATGGTTGACAATTCACTAGTGTTACGTGGGCCTGGCCAACTCCTTTGTTGATTGATATGATGAACCTGATGTCTTTTCTGAGGTCCCAAACACCAATCTTTATTTTGAGTTGGGCCATACCCTGGAACTTTCTTCCTTATCTCTCCTATCTTCTTGGGTTGCATTGTCCTCCTTCCATATGCCAGTGTTCATGGGACAGTGGTGCTGTGTAACAAGTTTTGAAGTCTGGAGCAGAATGCTATAATAAACAACACAATTTAGTCCCATTCCTCACAGTAGACTTTTTTATATTTTCTTCATTTGGCTGCATTGAGAAGAGTGATCTAGCCCAAAATGCATCTGTCATTTGGCACTGAGAAACCACTGTTTCAGATCAATTTTAAATCCATTGCATTTTTCAGTCATCACACAATGGCCTAATCAATATGGCAGGTCTCAGAACTGACTATTCCAAATGACTTGCCAGTCATTTGCATTAAACTCTCCCAGTTCCTCTTAATTAAAATAAATTTATTAAACTTCCTAACCATTGTGTTGTTAAGAAAAGATTATATCTGGTGCTCAGTCTGCCATAGTCACTTTTATTTATGTATTAGGTTATCAAACCTTTGCTTTCAACAGGTCTGAATTATAAGACACGTTAAATACAGCTCTCAGTGACTGAGAGCTATTCATTAGTTTCATTAATTTTGAAGGTTATATGATAAATATGTAAAACATTACATTTTATATATTAATATATGTATGCACACATGTATATATAGATACACATAGATATATATTTATGCATATATTGCATACAGTAAATAAATTAACATGTAATGTTTTGCATACTTATCATATAACCTTGGAGACCCTATGAGGAATTCAGTATTACCATCTTCAAGCTTTGTTTGAATGATACTCATTCAACAGAAAACAAAGGGGAAAATTAATGAATAGCCCAGATACTCCCAGGCCTGTCACAGGAGCCATCACCCTGTCAAATGCCCTCCTCCTCCAGCCCAGGAAAGCACAGGGTGCAATGGAGACCCTTGAGGAACATGAAACTTTTCCAGGCCCCTCTGAGACCTGTCCTGGTGTAGTACAAGTCCGAAGATCCAGGTGTGAAACCAGCACCATGAACCACGGGGACCAGCTCTTGCATGGCAGAAGGTTGCTGCCAGGAGGTGTGTTGCATGCTGTAGATACAGAGGAAGAGCAGGTGAGGTCACACAGGACTACTGATGGGATGTTTAAGGGAGGAATCAGGGGTGTGGAAGAGGAGGGGTGGTTAGGTTCTCTGCGCAGGAACAAATGCAGAGAAATAAAGGAGCAAGGAGATTAAAAGGATCGGTGGCATGTGATAGCAGCTGGTCAGTACAGTTGCCTGTGTTCTGTGCCTGATCATTGCAGTCTGTCCTGTCTTGCTATTAAACTCCTTTCTAGCTCTGTCCTGGATGAGGACTCCCAACTCAGTGTGTACTGTGGATGAGTGCAGCCCCAGGAGTCAGGCAATGGGCTGAGGGCCTATGTATCCGTGACACAACAATTGGACCAAATGCAGGTGTGAAGCAAGAGTGTGACTGTGAGTGCTCAAGATCAGCTGATGAGCAGGTGAGATGTCCTAGGAGACAGGGCTCTCCAAGGCAGCTCTCCAAGGGCGTGAGAGCATCTGTGTCCTGAGGGGCAAAAGCATGGCTGGGGAGGTTCAGCTATGGGACATGGGACATGGGTAGTCCCAGTCAGCTGTCTCAGACGCTGGAATGGGGCTGAAGCCTCAGGGACCTGTCTGTCCAGGTGCCAGTGAATGGGGAGACTGCATTTCAGGGCAGCTGCCAGCCAGACCAAGTGTCTGACCCCCGTCCTGCTCAGCCAGAGCGAAGGGCAGGATGAGGCTGTTGGCACTATATTTCTGTAAGCATTCTGTCTGTGATCTGTAGGATCAGTCACATAGGTATGTATATAAATATATGTGCATGTGTATGGGGAGGGAGGGAGGGAGGTAGGTAGGTAGGTTAGATAGATAATAGATAGATAGGTAGATAGATAGATAGATAGATAGATAGATAGATAGATAGATAGATAGATAGATGTAAACGCATTTTTTTATAAGCATATTATATATGCTCTGTTTGTTTTTGTACATCTTGGGAATACATCTTCCACCTTGCTGCAGGGGGCATGGACCAGGATGCATGGATGTGGATGCTGTCAGACCCAACATGGTGTATTTTCACTTAACATCTGTCATAGTCAGCAGGGCCAGCTAGGCTGTGAATATCCCCAAAGTAACAGGTTCACTATTCCAATTACAATCCTTTTACAAATGTGTTTCTCCACCAGAAACTGAGTCCTAACTGTATTAACCATGAAGCAGGTAGAGACCAAAAAGCTAAGGCAAGGTTCTTTACAAATCAGTTGTTGGAAGTAGAGTTACAAAGAGGTATTGACAGTTCCAGATGAGTGTCCTCAACTCAAGAGTTTATAATTTTGCAAGGTCTGGTAATAGAGCTCCAATCCATATGGGAACAGTATGGGCCTTTGAGAAGGATGGGAAGTGCAAATTTCATTACTTAAAATAATGATAGCTGTTTCATAACCTGCTAGCAGACTCTGCAGAGGACAGCAAGGGTACATGGAACATTACTTTGGAGGGGTGTGAAGTTACGTAAAGACTAAATACACTTACTTTTACAGCTGAGGCAGTACTGGAGGACTGTGCTGGGCTCTAACACAACATATATATAAATAGAGCTGCTTGATACTTCATATCAAACCACATTGGACACTGAGACCCTATCCCCAGGGACACTCATATGTCTGTGGTAATGATTATCAGCCTGTCCTTGTCTAGGATCACTTCTCGAAACTCTCTCACATAAAACACAGACATACCCTTAGCTTCTTTAAGAAAGGTGATATCCCTTATATGGCTTTTAGACATTCATCAAGGCAATAACAGCTGGTTCTCCCACCTATCCACCTATTTTTGCTACTCCACTAGATTTTTAGAATTAATTCCCTTTGCAAACACTATTTTTCCAGTATTTACCAGTGTGCCCGCCACCAGGTTTACTGGGCCACAGCTCCCTGAAACACTTTTTAACACTTAGCATTCTGCTAGATAACTTCCAGATCTCCAAAGGCAAGGCACATTTAATAAAAGCTCACAGTCAAGATTTCAGCTGTTTCATTCCTATGTTTTTTTGAAAATCTTGTCCATTTTGTCTAATTGGCAGCAGAAGGAATTTACAATAATCATAATTTAATTAGCTGAATAATTCTGGCATGGAATTCAAGCCATTTTTTTCCCAACATCATTTGTTTTCTCTCCTGCTATTAGATAACATGAGAAATAAACAATATAATTTACTTCTGTACAAGAAGATGGTAGAGGTCGGAGACCAGTGCTAAGCTGAAGCAAACTATCTGTATTGTTTCAATTGTTCTTGCCTCTAATACTTTTGCTGCCAGAATTTTCTGTGAAAAAATGTCTTATTGCCTACACAATGCCAACATACAAATGATTACCTGGTAACATTGTTTTTTTCTAGTCTGGCTGACACAGGAAGTGCAAAAGGAAGAACAAAACCTGTCATTTATGGTGAAATAATGCCAGAGCCCACAGGGTAAGGAGTAGTTCTTGTCAGTAACTTGCAGTGAATACGGATGGCTGCGAATTTTACGACTGCTGAAACAGCCCGAAGATACAATCATACCACTGCTATATGCCTGAAAAAAAAAAAAAGATAGAAGAAATTAGGATAGAGATCACCTTTCCCCCAAAATGCATAATATATATCATTGACCATTTTTGAGTATTCAGTTGTCAGCTGTAAGTCATCTTCAGTGCCCATGGTCCAGTATTACAACAGAAGTTCTTCTAGACTGAAGGTAGTTAACAGCTGTGATAAAATCTTACAAATATATTTTTAGAAAGGAATCCCTCAAAGATTATCATGAATTCTATTTGGCCTTGGTGCAGTGTCAACCTCATGCTTACTGATGCAGAATATCAGCGTGCAGTATTACATTCTCAACAAGTTTAGATGAACTTCCTTTTCCCTTTACATACATTAACTTTCCACATTAAATAGAAGTGTCATTTAAAGTCAGACTTAGAAGATGAACTTTGAATATATATTTTCAAAACACAATACATTTGTTTCTGTTAAATGCAGTAACACTTACTGAGTTTAAATACATATTTGAAGATACATCTTTCCATGAATATGCATTATTTCTGATATAGTTGATCATTTAGACTAAAAATCATTCTGTCTGATCTGAGATGTGGAGGAACAGTCACTTCTTTTTTTTTTTTTTTTTCCAGTGGAATAGCGGACTGTGTGCCAAAAAGCTTTCAATAAACAGAACATTCATTAACAAATGAAACTGTGGGGCTACTATGACATTAAATTGCACTGAGTCATGTCACAGTTTTTTGTCTTGCAAAGGGTGTTTCTTTTCCTACTGAACTTGAGAACCAGTCCCCTTTGCAAACACATAATTTAAAGCATAAGGAATACCTATAATGAACACTAATATATATTATAGAGTATCTTTGTGGCTTTAAGAGATCTGCATGAACACCTAAGTGTACAGTCCAAATTTACAGAATTAATAGTACAGATTACTTATCTTAAAGGCCAGGCAGCTTTGTACCATTGAAGATGTAATGGAAGAAACCTACATGGAGACTAAAGCCACAAAAACCTGTCTTTTTAGAAGCTGTTTAAATTGATGGGTGGCAGCAAGATGTTGTCTCTCTTGACCTTTCATTCTTCCTGGTGTACAACAAAACAATAACCTATTAAGAAGGAAAGATAAGAAGTCTGAAAGGTGGATGATCTGAGGAACAAATACGCTTGAAGGCAATGAAGAAGGACTGTGGGTATGAAACATGAGAATAGCTACACTAGTTCAGATTAAAATGTCCACCTGTCCCAGTTGTGTCAGTTGCAGATGTAGCAATTTATCAATCAATGGGTTGGAGACTGGCCACTTGTACTAGGAAAACTAGTTATTCATGATCATCCAAATCATCATAAACCATGACAACAATATTTCTATAACTTACCTATTACGTTTACCTGAACTGACTTTAAATGTGCTTTCGACAAATCTTCCTAGCACATGACGTTTTCTGAGGCTTTATATGCAACCTATTTGGCGAATTATTGGGGTTTTTTTTTCAGATTAAGAGAAGTCTTTTATCTATGATTTGCCCAAAGACAATGTTATTCCCCCTTTCATACAATGGGAAGCAAGCCGCCTGAGTCATTTAGCTCCTAATTGCCTTACTTACTAGGATGCCCCCAAAAGTCAGCATGCTCAAGAACACACATAAAACATTTCCTTGTCTTGTATGCTCTTGTTTTTTAATGTAATGGAACTTCAGTCATGGGAAAGCAGGCATATTTAATGGTTATCAACAGAGAACACTCCTAAGGGAATAACACTGATGTCCATATATATCCAGAAGCTTGAGAGCCCTTTTGAAGAAGAACTATATGCTCTGGGGGAAAATATAGTAGTTATGGATCGGTCTGTCTCATCTATCTAGAAAGTAATGTTCCTCCTCAGACTGGTCCTGATTTTTTATTTATTTTTTTTTTAAATTTCCAGCTGCATCAATCAGTTATTGCAAAATTATTTCAAGCCATGCGGTGAATATATGATGCTTGGAACAAATTAAGTGCAACAACGAATTGGAGTTCAAAGCTTCTGAAGGAACATAAGAAACAGTGTTTTTTATTAAGAGGAGGTGATGATGTTATGACTTCTCCTTTACAGCAATTCACTAAAGTGACAGCTGAGCTAAGCTCTTGCCATTCAGTATTTTCAACTCTATGTCCTGTGTAAGGTGGGTCCTGCAGGATCTGAACTCTAACACTGGGTCACAATTGATGCTGAGAGATGCTGGGAAACCCTTCTTATGCTCTGCAAACATTTCCCATCACAGTCCACCACAAGAAGAATCGCAAGAGCAGCAGGGCTGCCAGATATTTTCTGGGGCCACAACACAGTACATGTCCCATGCTATTCCATGGCCTGAACTTCAGTTATAGTCTCCAGCCACTGTAGCCCACAATGCCTCCAGTTTGCAACTTACTTGTGGCCATTGTGGACAAATGCCTCTGCACCCTCTCTCTTCTCGATGTATCCTTCTGGCTTCCGTCCTCCTTATGCAGGTTTCCAGAAAAGTCTGTAGCTAAGGCAAAAATAGAGAAGATAAAATGTGTCCTGAAGATGGTATGGATCCCGTCTCCAATGTTCTAGTTTGGCAGATGCAATAATTTTGTATTTTTAGTATTCTGGAGTCATAATAAATAGTGTGCAGAGGTATAGGGCTTCTTTGAATTTGGAGTTTCCTAAGGAAGGTGTCAGACATCATTACCTGTGAAAAGGCAATGGTTTTTTGTCAAAATTAAAGTGAGGTTATGTCAGCAATCACCAATCTGAGACTGTCATCACCTGTAAGGGAACCTTCTTTGGCCAGGGGGTGTTGGACTTGATCTCTCGAGATCCCTTCCAACCCCTACAATTCTGTGAATCTGTGATTCTGTAAGGGTAGGTCCTTGTGTCTGGGAGAAATATGCAGAATCTGGAGATGGCCTACTGTAACTCATTTGCACATGCAGTGTCAAGTTTTTCAGGAGCCCAGGTCCCCTATAACTTGTGAGTTCTCAGTCATATTGGAAGATTATACTTATTGCTTCTTCTTCACTCTAGAGGTCCCCCCTTGGGGTAGTCATTGACACTGGCAGTCAAATGCCCTCCATCTATTATGCCTTAGTTCTTACATAAAAGAGAAACTGAATACACCTAAGACACTCAGGAATTTTTAGATAATATATTACCTCCTTCACTGACTTTTTATCAAGCTGAGTAACCAAAACCTACTTAATCATAAACTCTGGTAGAGGTTATTCCAAAACAGCCATTTTCTTCTTTTCTTTGCACACCTCTTCTGAAGCAACTTTTTTTTGGCAAGCAGAAACTATATTTCAAAACAACTTTGTACTGATTTTCAATAACTCTTGAAATACTGGGGAATCTCCAGAGCTAGTAATTTAAAATTCTGTAAATATAATAAATGTTTGTAACACTTGTAACAGAGTTATAAACAGATTAATCGATATTGATGTGAGGCAAACACTGGCATATTTGATATGCCAAGCTAAATATAGTAATTTGTACTCTTTTTAAGGTAGCTTAAACTGTACTGGTATTTATGAGTTTATATGCTTTCTTGTTAAAAAATGTAATAATGATAGCACAGAGATATATTCCTGGCTTTTATTTGTTTGGATTAGTAAGCTAGAACACCACAAAAATAGAGTGGTACATACTACACACACTAAAAATTAGCTAATTTAAAGGTGTCAATTTATTCTGTATGTGTAGAGTCATTAGTGGGCATGCTTGTTAAAAATCAGCTCTACACTATATTTGGTCTTAATAAAAAATTACCCATGAGAAAATGCAAATTCATTTCTATTATAAAATAATTGGATTAATCAAA
Source organism: Heliornis fulica (assembly GCA_013399135.1). Classification (NCBI taxonomy): domain Eukaryota; kingdom Metazoa; phylum Chordata; class Aves; order Gruiformes; family Heliornithidae; genus Heliornis; species Heliornis fulica. The sequence goes on along the minus strand of VXBZ01008649.1, from coordinate 487 downwards.
TACAAAAGTTAAGGTAATCTCTGATAAAGAATGATCATGGTTCCATTATCCCTATAGCTAAGTTAAGGAAACACATAATTAAAATGCAAATGTAACTATAACTTGGGGCCCAATTTATTTTCTCTTCCCTTCTTCCACTTCTGGGTAATGACATGGAACAGAACAGAAAGATTGGGGCGATGAATTCGTGGCTCAGGGACTGGTGCTACAGGCAGGGGTTTGGATTCTTTGGGAATGGATGGTTCTATAAGACATCAGGCCTAACGGGAGCAAGTGGAAAGGGCTTATCTACCAGGGGGAGTAGGGCTCTAGGAAAAGAGTTAGATAACCTCATCTGTAGGGCTTTAAACCAGATTTGAAGGGTGTGTGGGGTTATTGCTGGGTCCCTGTCAGTACTGGTAATAATGAGAACCAGAATATCTCCTGCTCCCCTAAGGTTGAATCAGTGAGCTCAGCACACTCGTTGAAGTGCCTGTACACCAGTGCA
>VXBZ01008645.1:1855-20264 GCA_013399135.1 Heliornis fulica | reverse complement strand
ATAACTGTCTAGCAAGGTGATATAATTAAGCAAACAAGTGATAAAGAAAATTGTCAGAGATGGACAGAGACACTATCACATGACAGTATGGAGGAGTAAGAAAAGGTTGTCTTTGTTAGCCTGAGCTCATCAAGGCTTCATGTCAAGGAAAAAATTTCCCCATACTAGGAAGAACAACTGTTGGAAAAATTCTTTGGAGAAATGAACAGAGCCAGGTGATATTTGAATACATACGACAAACAGGAATACACTTTGACCTAGGAAGTATAATTTTGCTACATTTTAGAAACTCAACAGATTTCCATCTCACTAGCTTTAATCTGTTTTTAGGTTTATTTTTTGCCCATGGCATATGTCATGAGTCTACAGAACACAGCTGACAAATTGGACATGACCTTTAAGTTCTGAAATTAATTTTATTAGTATTTGCACAGGTGGAAGTAGCACTATATCTGAAACATAAAGTTCCTGCAGATATATGGGCACACTTTCTGTTAATGATACGTCTTTTTTTTTCTCTGAAAATGCCACAAGAAGGTAGAAATAATAGGATACTCTTAAAATTGTATCTTGTTAATACACTCTGCCCTCTTTTGTAATGATATGGTGGAGGGGATTAAGGGGTTTTTTGTTTGTTTTGTTTCTATTTGGTTTGTTTTCCAAAATAACCTACCAACAACTGGTTTACTGAAGAGGGAACTTTTTGAGTCACATCCTCATTGTTAGCAAGGTAATGATACTATTTACAGGGAACATGTAACACAGTCTTCCCAGGTAATTTTCTATTTTTTATTGAGTGCATGTGTATTTATTTAAGATTATTTTAGCATGACACAGATAAAAGTTTATTTAAAACCATTTTTTTCACTTTAGGCTCTAGAAATTTTAACTGTTCATGAAAGAAAAGATGTATTGGAATTTGTAAACTGTTTCCTTAATGTTCCTAAAGCTCTAAAACCTTTTTTCTGTCCTTGAACCAGATTTATTTCTTATAAAGTTATAAATACAGTTAAGATTTATTTCAATACATATATCAGTATATACAGCTAGTAGTCAGTACTGTAATGAAGAAATCCATAGCATATGAATTCTTCTTACTAAACAGAAAGCGGTTTAGCTTTCATTAGAATTTAAAAATGACAGGCCTTAGTTACAAATTTTTATTTTCATTTTTTTCTGACAAATTAAGAAAATTCCATTAGCTTGAAAAAAACAGTTAAGAGTGAATTACAATTAAAGCTTTATATGGCATGGAAAGGTTTGAACCTAACAGAACCATGGAAAACTAGAAGGAAAATCAGAGTCACAGTTTTCTTTTAAAACTGAAATTTGTTCAAACACAGATATGGTGACCTCTGTGGATATAGAGACCTTACCTAAGTATCAGGAATTTTTCTTTTGCTTTACTGCACAAAAGTCACAGAAAATAAAGATTTTTTAAACCCAAAACTGTTCCAGTTCTTGGAAAACAGGTGGTGGACCATGCTGATTTTAAGACCTTGAATTCTGGATTTATGGAGAAACATAAACACTAAGCGAACGCAGAGTCTTGCTATGACATTAAAACGCAGAAAGGAAAGACTGACTTTAACCTAAGAAACATACTGCAGAAGAACTTTATATCACTTTATGGCCATTCATAATTGCAATTCCAAACATTTTAAACTGGTAAATTAAAAAGCAACTGCAGTATACAGATCACTTATTTAACAAAATTGTAAATAAAATAGCTCTAAATATGTGTGACAGGAAGTGATGACTACAAAGTAAGCAAAAAGTCTATACATTGTGCATTGTGATAAAAGTTTGCTTTTAAATTATAGCCATGAATTTCCAAATAGTTGAGTAAGAGAGAAATTGAAAAACACAAAAACCAAAACCAAAACCAACCAAACAAACAAACAAAAAAAACCCCAACAAACAAACAAAACAAAACAAAACAAAACCCACAAAAACAGACCCACTTCCTCTGTAGTTTGAATACTACTAGCTTTGGAAGGTGGGTGGATGCAGATGAACCAATTTTCCCAGCAAATAAATTGATCTTTAATTCACACCTAGTATTTACTTTTGCATTTTGCATCTTCTTTCCATGAATTTGTATTACCATTTCATTAATTCTGGACTACATTTAAACCATTGCAAAGTATTATTGGTTTTAATATTGACATGGACAAATTTTATTGGTCTCTTATTTTTGCTATTTGGTTTTCTTGATGAGGTCTTTAAATGCAGACTTTCTATAAGTCTGTTAATAGCACCTATCTGATTACCTCCATGTGCAACTAGAGCTGTTTTCAAGGTGCAAATCCTTGTTGCTATCAAGTCTTCAGACCATGCAGTTGCGATTTTACTGTTGCTGTACTGTTATCATGAAGCTAACACATGCAAGAATCACACTTCAATATATTTTGTAGGAGTATCTTTTAACTGTCAAAACCATAGAACTGGATGCCATCTCTGGAAGACCAACTTGCGATAACAAACCTAACAACAGAAAAGGTCCTGTCTATAGGCTATAGAGCTCTCAAAAATCCTAATTTCTGACCTTCAGTTTCCTCATCAACCTCTTCTGACTACGTTCTGCCAATCTGCTGATGTTACACAGAATTCTGGATGTTCTTGAACTGATCAATACTAATATTTATTTCAGTGGGAAGGACTATTTTTTATACCAATAACCCAATTAGCAGTTGCTGCTAGTAGCAATGTTATGATATTGACAACTGTACATGAATATGAAGGAACTTCAGTAAATAACACCTGAAGAAAATAAAGGATTATTTTTTAATTGGTTACCAACAAATCAGCATGTCCCATAATCAAATTTGTGATTGGATATCACGGTGGTCAATGAATTTCCTCAGGATGGCTGAAGTCTCTCGTAAGGTCCATTACATGAACATCCATTCATTGAACAAATAGAGTAAATGACAACAGTAAGCTGTCATCCTCCAATGTGATCAACAATAGATGCACACATATATTTATTCCTGTATTTCTCAGGGGCTGGTTGGCAGCAGAAGAATAGAAAGACTAAACAATTCTGCCTTCTGTTCAAGGCTGTGAAGGATGGTATGCTTATGGTTTTGAGATCTTTTTCCTCCTGTCTCTTAAGATCTATGGCTCAGGAACTTGTTTGTTTTGGTTTTTCGTGGTTTTTTTTTTTGTTTGTTTGTTTTCTTATACCTTATTCTTTACTTTCCCCCCTTATTTCTTTGATTACTCAGGCAGCAGCCTAATATTTCAAAATTTCCACCCCTAATTCAACATTATGCAGACATCCAAGTGGAATTTTTCTATCAGAAAGTTATGTTTTGACAATTACAAGCAAGCAAATTGTTTCCCTGGACTATAATTAAGGACAAAAGCTAGTTACCTCTTAGGGCACAAAACTCTGAGATGACCCTGTGATAATTATACCTTTGTAAGTAACAGAACTGCACAAAATAAAATTCCTTCTTCAAGAAGAGCTGAACAAAAAATGTGTCCTAGGTGTTCCTAGGACCAATTTTGACAGTGAACAATTAATGACAGAGTTTAGACTTTTGGAATCACAAAAGCTATGTGTTTACGATACAGTTTTACTTTGTTAGCTGTCGTCTTCTGCCCTTGGTTGCTTTCTGCTACCAGAAAGCATCAATGCTTTCTATAACCACAAGATATCACTGAAGTCATTCAGATAATAAAGAACATCCTGACACACCACACCCTTGTCTTTCTTAATAACTATTTTGAAGGATCTGAGAAGAAAAATACTTATGCTGCTCTTATTTACCTGGAGCAGTCTTTGAATATGTTTATGTATGGTGTTTGTAGAATACTTAAAATAAATTGCAAGTGAGCTGTACATCTAGAAAAATCATTTTAGGTTCAGCAACTGAACAGTGTTTCTAAAGATATGAGGACAGTAGATCTTCATTATGCAGTTCTTCATAACATGAAATATATCTTTGCAGCATTCACACATGTTAGGAGAAAGGGCTGATGTTGAAGGAGTGCTTCTGTGAAGGTTTCTTCACAGAATAAGTCCTAACATAAGTGGGTAATAGAAGAAAATGTGTGTCATCTCTCCCCACCCTCCTTAAAAAACCTGCTTCTCCTGTACTTACTTGAAAACTGATTACCTACAGGTAGTCAGATTATTGTTATAAGGTAACAGGTGAAGTTAGCAGTTAAGTATATTATGAGTTTGTTGTTCTTCAGATTGCAGAAGTATTTAGGAGTTTCAGAATATGTTTCAGATTTTTTCAAGGATATTGTCCAATGTTGACTTCAAATGTAAGCCCTGAAAGTAAATTTGCTTCTTATAAATAGTCACCAGAAAAAGGGCACAAATACACACAAAAAAATCACAGTCAAAATCTGAGTGTTCTTTTTGTTGTGTTTTCCCCCTCCCCTTCCTCCTGCCAACAATCATGCAGCAGTCTGTAGTAATTAAATAGGGACTTTGACTCACTGTTCTTAAACTACCTTCAGGAAACTTGGTTATCACAGAAATACAGAATGGTTGAGGAAGGATGATACCTCTGGAGGTGACCTTGACCATCCTTCCCCACTCAAGCAGGCTTTTAATTGCTCAAGCAGAGACACCTATGTTATAACCTCCCCTACAAAATCTTGCACTGAAACTCTTGGGTGCCCCCATTGTTTAGATGAGTCAGTAGTACTACTACTTTGTACACTTGCACACAACTTTAACTGAAACAGTTGGTTTTGTACAAGTAAAATTTTGCCCAGAAGGAATAACAGCATTAAAGGCATTAATTGGAATTTTATCACACATTGTACCATATCACTACATGATAAGAGAGGAAATCTAACACATGGATTACCAGTCTACTGATTACCTCAGGTAGGCAAGATACCGATCCACAAGTAGGACCAGAAAGAGTATCTGGGGAACTACAGTCCTCTCAGATTGACCTTGGTACTGAGAAAGATTATGGAGGAGTTCATCTTGAGCGTGATCACTACACATGTACAGGATAACCAGGGGATCAGGCCCAGCCAGAACTGGTCCATGAAAGAGAGGTGCTGCTTGACCAAACTGATCTCCTTCTATGACTAGATGACCTGCTTAGTGAATGAAGAAATGACTTAGTGTTATCTAACCGGACTTCAGTAAGCCCTTTGACACTGAAGCAATCTCCTAGGGAAGCTCATGATTTAGATTTATCCACACTGTGGATAAAAGACTGGCTGGAAATACAAGCCCAGAGACTTGGGCTGAACACAGTGAAATCCAGTTGGAGGCCAGTCACAAGTGGTGTTCCCCAAGGCTCAGTCTTGGGGCCCATCTTGTTTAATATATTTATCAAAGACCTGGATGGAGGGCACTGAGTGTGTCCTCAGTAAGTCTGCAGATGGCACCAAGATGTGCAAAAGTGTCAATCTACTGAAGTGTAGGAAGACTGCAGAGGAATTTGGGCAGGACGGATAGACAGTTCAAGGAAAACTGCATGAGGTTTAACAAGGCCAAGTGCCAAGTCCTGCTCTTGGGTCACAACAATCCCATACAACACTCCAGGCTTTGGGAAGCATGGCTGGAAAACTGCCTGATGGAAAAGAACCTGAGGGTGCTGTTTGACAGCTGGCTGAATATGAGCCAGAAATGTGCACAGGTGGCCAACAGCATCTGGGCTTGGGTCAGGAATAGTGTGGCCAACAGGACAAGGGGTGGGATGGCCCCATTGTACTTTGTACTGGTGAGACTGCAGTTTGAATTTGGTCTTCAGTTTTTGGCCCCTCACTACAAGAAAGATACTGGATATGCTGGAGCTGTAAAGGTGGTGAAGGGTCTAAAGCACTAGTCTTATAAGGAGCAGCTGAGGGAGCTGGGGTTGTTTAGTCTGCGGACTAGGAGGCCAAGGGGAGACCTTATTGCTCTCTACAACCAGAGGATGGGGGATAAGATGAGGAGGAATGGCCTCAAGTTGTGATAGGGCAGTTATAGATTGGATATTAGGAAAAAAATCTTCATGGAAAAGGTGTGTATGTGTTATTTTCAGGGCATAGCTTAGTAGATGTGGTTATGCTGGGCTGATGATTGGACTTGATGATTTTAGAAGTCTTTTCTAATGTTAAAGGTTCTATGATTATGTTTCTGTGATTCAATGAAAATGAAACTGTCTAAAGAGGACTGGCTCCATAGAGACTCCTGATCTGTGTTTTATTTCTGAAGAATTTGGTTCTAGTTACTCAGTTTGAATAATCACTGTAAATATTACTGCGAGCTCTCATCAAGATAGGGTAAAAGGCAGACCAAATTACAGATTACACTGGGATATGGATTTCTTATCACTTAAGAAATTGTATAGCTGTGAGGGCCAGTGGTCTCCTTTAATTAAAGGTGCCTCCCACAGTGCTACTTCACCCACACCACCTCCTCTCTAATATAGTTTGGACCAGGAAAGCAAAAACTTACTTCTATTCCAGACTCTGAAAACTTGGGAGATTTTAGGTTGTACATCTTCCTTCTAATGGAATTATTAATTTTTTTGTTCACAGTTCATGAATTTGTCTATTTTTGAGATATTTGAGATAACTATGAAAGTGAATTAATGCCATTGAGATATTCCATCCCATTCCAGTCCAAGTGCTTCTGAGGGGTCTGTTTAAAGCAGGCAGAGATCTCTGCTCAGTTCCAAAACTATTTTATAGGGTAAGAACATCTAAAAATCTTTGAGAACAGCTATTAAGTACTGAAGATACCTCCTTATGTGATGTTCTGTAATACTTTCTTTTGTAATCATGTAATGGCAAGATTCAACAAAAGGACAATGTTGTTTATGAATGTGATTACTGTGAATTCAAATTTTAACCTTCAAGTTTATATACTGGATGATTATGTAATAATCAAATTATACCTAACATAAAATATTACCACATTTCATATATACAATATCATACAGCAGTTGTTATTCATATATAATGCATTAAAATACCGAAAACTGAACTTTAAAAAACCCCGCCCTAATCACTGTACTTAAAACTAGTTTTTCTAACTACCTCTGAATTATTAAAATAGATGAATTGGCTCATAAAATACATAGGATAATTTACTGTGATTACAATTCGATTTTCACAAGGGATTAGTTTCAATTGTTTTAAAATGTTTTAGCAAAGTGTGAAAACAAAAGAGTCCTGGAGCACCTTGTTGGTTAGAGATTACGATTTCTAAAGACATTGTAATGAATTTTCTGTATTGCAAATGGATTTACCGATGTTAATCATGTTTGGATCTCTGAAATGGAGACAGAATTTGAATTATTAATTTTTATTTTGACTATGGTAATTACAAATAGCTTTTATATATACCCAGAAAAACACATTTTCAGAAACATAATTTTGAACTGAATTGTGTCAAGATGGTATTTACAAACCTGTTTTGATCTGGTATTAACCTCTGGAAAAGAACAGTTATTTATCCTTGGCCATTTTCTGTAAATTTTTTTTCCAATCAATAAGCAGCACACAATGTACCAAATTATTTTGCAAGTGAGTTTCCCATATTTAAATAGATACCGTATATTAACCTAGAATAATAAAGTAATGAATGCTTCATGCCTGTGTGCTCTGTCAATTGTAAATAATGAAACCTTTAACCAGGACAACTGACAGAGCTCCGAATTTTTGAGAAGATATTGGGGCTTTGTTACTATGCCTGAACATCCACTGCAAAGGGAGATTAAATACAGGATTTGCAAATGCAAAACCTGTTCTCTGTTTAAAGGTTTCCTTTTAAGGAAAAACAAAAAACAACAAACACCTTTTTTTTCTTTCCATAAAATACACAGGGATTTCTTTTCAGGCACTGAATGCAGTCCTAGTTATGGTGACTAGCTAGACCTTCTGAATTTCTCAGAGCACTCAGATTTCCACTGGGGTTTTGTAAGGAGAGTTGAATCAACCTTCTGTATCAGAATCACTAGAAAGCAATTTATATAGAACAAAGGGGAGTGGATCATGTGTAAATAACAAGGAGATGGAAATCACTAAGGTTTTAGCAGTGACCTCTGGGAATATCATCTTCTACTATTTCTTTAAATGCTTTCCCCTCGGTGACAGTATTTTGGATATCTTTTGAATATACTCAATTCCAACACTCATGAAAAATATATTTTCTGGGCCTCTTAAAAGTTTCAGCAGACCAATTCAGCCTTCAGATGGAAACATAAGTGCATTTTTTTATGTCTGTTCCTGAAAATGCTTATCTAAGTGCATCACTTTAAATAGAAGTGTGAATGCTAAGAATATTCTCAGAATTAAACAGTGTGTAGGCAGTGGCATCAGCCTTTGTCTATCTAACCTATTCGATACTCATTGTGTAGATAATAAATATCATATCTTATACAAAAATTGCAGAGAGGTGTCTGAAAGTATATGCTCAGCTACATATTTCAAGTGAATATTTCCGTTATCTATGCAAAAGAATTATATTATATCTCAGGATACAAGTGAGTAAAAAAAAAAATGTTATGCCTTCTGTGAATTCCTTTTGCTTCTGTTTTCGTCAGTTTTGGATACTAGCATGAAACATAGTACTGTACTAAGTACACCGGTTGAGGTGTACAGCTTTTCAAAACCACAATGGAGAAGGATATTCTGACACATGACACAAGGTACTTACTTCTTACACTTGACTTACTAAAGGGCTAGAAAAAAACTTAATTCTTTGCACTTTTGTTTTTTTTATGGACTGAACTATAGTCATCATCCCTGTTGACAGTGCTGGGTAGCTTTCTTTGTCTGTACTGCAGGAAGTATATGCCAGGTCTGGGAAGCTCTAAGTTAGTGGAAGCTTTCTGTCTTCCAGACCCCTTTGGAAGCAGGTTTGTCCAGTTGATGCTTCTGCAGGTTGGGAGAACAGTAAATAATGAAAAGCACAGATCATTAACACAGACCAACCTGAATCATTAGGTAAAGTGACCACAGATAAATGTTTGGTTTAAGCCAAACCAAAAGAAGGGTAAGAATAAAATATGTAGGCCATTCTCACATGATAGGCAACTCTGTTCAGAACTCTTTGTTTTTTTTTTTTTTTTTTTTTTTAATGAAGCATTTATAAATGTATCCCAGCTGTTACAGTTTGTTATATCCATGGTCTCCACATTACCCAGATCTATTGGTGTAGGAAGGGGAGGCAAGTCTTTTGCTGAGAGCATGTCTGCCTTTTCTTCTTAGTAATATCAGAATAAAGAGGCCAAAATAGTTATTACACTATGATGGACAACATCCTGGTAGCACTGAACAAAGGACCAACTTTACATGCCCTAGTAACTGACATGGGGTTTATGAGCCAGAAGAACCTGTAACGTTTAAAAGTACTGGACTGGAAGAAATATCTACAAACAATTTTTTCCTTTGATATTTTTTTTTCTTTTCATGAGTGTTGTTCTGAACACAGAATAACACTCTTGCTGATCTTCCTGTTTGTTGTTTGAGGATTTATCAAGTTAAAAACATAAGCTCTGCTGCTGAACAAAAGCAAAGAAGTTGCAGATTTATTTTTGCTGTAACTAAAACACACATTTTCTTTCATTGATTGCTTTTTAATGAAATCATACACAAAATAATTTTCTGGACACAAGAAAGTGCTAGACTTCCCTGTGTCCAGAAAACCCTCTTTGTTCTTCAGAAAGCAATAAGTGGCACAGAAAATATTCCAAATGAAAGTACTTCACTGCATCTGAAGCTAGACCTGAGTGTCTGTGCATGCACATGTGCACAGGTTTGTACGTTTGTGCATATCTGTGTATATGTGTAGAATGAAAGACTGTAATGGAATTTCTGTGATGGAATGAGATGACGATTTATCTCTTGGTAGCAATCTTTATTGTTTCAGATCATACTGATAATGCTCAGTATATTGTTCAATGTGCTGAGACCATAATTACAGGAAGACACCTCCACCATCACCACTGTAACCACAACCTTTTCCCATCTTGGGAGTCAGCAGGCAAAGAGAGAAAAAAAGAAAAGATTACAGCATTCTTTCAAGCTGCACCTTTTAAATAGTGTCTGCTCATGTGAGCCCACAAAACCAGTTGCTGGTCACTATAGAGTCTGCAGGGGGAAACTGTTATAAATGCCCTGAGGTCTGGCATGCTATTTACAGCTGATTGTGCAAAGCCTAGGATTTCTACCTCCTTTATTATCAGAAAAGAGGGGTCAATCCTACCAGCGATATTTGAATTAACATCTTTCTGATTGAAAGATCGTTACTGTTGATGGGAGAGCTTATGCTTTCTACTACTGTTCCTCAAGGTCCACAGTATATTTGTGACCATTTCAGTCAGTAACAGACAAGACTTACCCTCTTCTTTCCTTTGATGCTCCGTGTTCTCAAAACTTTAAGAAAACCAGCTTCCAAATATTAGCCATATCTCCTTCTGAGATAAGTTGTATACCTTGCAGCAACAAAATTGATTGGATCTAACAGGAAGATGTTGAGCAATGCATAGTCAACCAAACATTTTCAAGAAGAAATATTCAGTATGATACCCTGTAATCAGAACTTCTCCCTGCCTCAGTGCCTCCAGCTTCTGAAAGATATCCAACAGCTCAGTGTGGTACTTGATGCAGTAATGTATGCTGTTGCATGGTATTTTGCTCTCACCTCCTTCTCAATATACTGAGCAAGAGTATGATATCCTGTCTGGGATCTCAAAAAACTGCAGCTTAGGTAATATTTTCTCCTTCCCCTACCAGACTGTACTTCTGTAACAAAAGGTGGATGGGTTTGTAAGGCTCGTGGAAAAGGTGTTCAGGGGGAGAGATGATGAAGTAAATCTGGAAAAGAGGAAATGAATGAATGAAAGAAGAAATAAATTATAAAGGTAACCTATGGTCTTGGAATAGAACAGAGAAGTCAGAAGTTGAGACAGGAGAGATTTAAGGGGAGGAAAGCAGTCACTTGACAAAGAGGAAGCAGGCACCAGAAGGTGTAAGAAGTACGTGATTCTAGAAAGACACTGCATGTTGGTGGTTGTAAGGAATGAAAAGAGACTGGTAGCTTCACTGGGATGAAAGAAACCTACTTGAACACTGTTGCAAAACCAAACAAGAGTTTGCAAAGCCAAATCAAGAGAGGGAAGTGAAAGTAACTTTGGAGAAAGAAGAGCTTCTATTTATTTCTTCCTTTAAAAAAATAAATCCCTTTAAAAAAAAAAATCATAACTGCATCCTGAATATTCAGAAACTACTTGAGATTAAAAATATGAATCATGTTGTTATCATTCCATAAACAATGGAGTTGGAATTTATTGCTCTTATTGTGTCCTTGGTGCCTTCTCAGTGAAGGAACCAAGTGAGAAAATAACCAGCAAATTCTTGGGCTGTGGATTTGATTTCTACCAGTTCATATTCATGCTAGTTCAGGCCTATATTTATAAAAAAAAATATACGGAGGTCACTGAACTATATTTGCATCCTAAGATGATGTTTGCTGAAGTGCAGACTGTCATTTTTATAACAGAATTTTAAAAAGGTTTTTTTCCCCTGTTGAAAAATAAATCCTCTGATTGGAAAACTGTGACTAATATGTGATTTCCCTCACAGGCCTAGTTTAATGTGGAAAAGTGCTTTTCAACACTGAAAACCAAAGAACTTGGCACCCAAGCTTGCTAATAATCTGGATTCGCTACAACAGATTTAATCTTTCCATTCCTTTTTAATGAATAACTTCTTTGGCTAAAATATAGATTTTTCTCATGGTCCTAATTTCTGTTTTAATTGAACTGCTGAGAATAAAAATGATTAGAGAATGTTGTGTGGTGAGCAGATTTGTTTGGATAATGTGGTTTTAACACCTCTTGTTCTGCCCAAAATACACAGTCTTACTTAAAAGGATATGATAGTGCATAGCTTATATACTACATTCTGTAACTGAGTAACATTCAGTGGGCTTACATTCAGTGATTAATGGATGGGATGAAAGAAACCTTAAGCTGAAACAATGGAAAGGTCGTATAAATAAAATGGTTATAAGTTAAAAACATTTTTTTTTCAGTGAAATTCAGTAGTCTGTTTATACAGGTCAGTCAAGGTCATGCTGTAGAAATGTTCCTTCTGATATCGGAATTGATGGAAATTTCAATACTTTATTTTTTATATTAAAACCAAGGTGAACAAAATAATCATGAAAAGTTCTAGTTTAATAGAACTCTGTATTAAAGACTTCAGGAGTTTTTATCTAGATTGACCTGCCATTAAATTTATAGCTACCTCTGGAACAACCATGTTTAGAAATGAGAGAATAACCTCATTTTCCATGAGGTCTTTGACTTGAACAAAATTATCAAATATGACACCATCTTTCTAATGTGAACACTATGGCACTTGCCCCCTAAAAGTTGAACTGAAACTCTTCAGTGACACAGGAATAAAGAAGTCAGGAATACTTTTCTAGGTTTTTTTACTAGGAAACACATTCTCTGAAGTTAATGGGAGTTATATTGTAGAAAAAAAAAAAAGGCTTTAACTGAGTTTGCACAAATTGATCAGATTCAATGCAAGAGGTTTAAACTTGGCCATCCTGAGATAGGCTTACAGATGAGCATGATAACGGTCTATCCCAGCAAAAACAAACAAAAAAATCCTTCTTTTGGTGCTGTACTTATCAGTACTGTTGTTAAAATACTTATAGGACCATGTCAATAATGACTTTAACTGTAAGGGGAGATACTGAAAAGAACTTTCTTTCAGATTTTTTTTTCCATTTTCCCCCACTATCTTGCAAGGTTTCACGATGCAGCACCTCTACTAGAGGAGTCTACACCTTGCCTATGCCTCCTGGTTTACTACAAGTAAGAAGGCAACATGAGAGGAAAGGAGAAACGGTCCCTCCCTCGTATGACTGAGCAGCTTATTCCAAAACACTCCTATATTCAAGAAGCAAAAGGTTTAAGGCTAGGAAATAAACTAAGACTTCTCTTTCTCCTCCCTTTCCCTCCTGCTCAGTCCCCAAACAGTATAGCACCGACATATACGATGCTGTGATTGAAACCTTCTTGAAGTTTGACAGGAGGGAGCAAACATTCAGATTTATGAGGCTTCGGATGGACCGGCTGCTGTTGGTTCTTCAGATCCTCTCTTTACTATGAAGCATTTTTGGAAACTTTTATATAAAATAAGATATATGAACTAAACAGCAGGATCTCCTTAAAAACTAGAAATCAGTGAAAAAAGAAAATAATTAGAAGTAAGTCTTCCAGTTCTGTCAATCAGTTGTGGTGTTACAATTTCCCTCTCATTCCTGAGTTTTTAAATATGTCAATTCAGTTACTTACTGTCTGGACTTACATCAAGTAGTGTGATAAAGACTGTGATCTCTGGCCTATGGATACAAAATGGTGCCTTTAGTCTCTCTGATGCATATTGAGAAACCATGACATAATCACACATTTAATATTACACATGATATCTCTTTACATTTGATCATTGTAAAAGTTGTTAACTCATAATCTGTCATTTGGCTATTGACTTTCTTTTATTGGAATGCATTTTCCTCTGCCAATAGTAGAAAATACTTCTGATATTCCAGACTTAGTTTTCTGCTGCTGTCATCAAAATTTAGGGGCAACTTCTTCTCATGAAGGAAGGTAAACCAAAAGGTTACATTTTTGAATCCATGAGAAAACAAAGAACAACCCACTCCTGCCCCCCACCTTATTCAACTATTCAAGTTGAAAGCAAATCTTGACACGGACCTCCTGCACCTGTGTGGTACACACATTACATACATATGCATATTTAAAAAAAAAAATACAACCAGATTGTGTTCTGTATTCTAAGTATATTCTTTCTAAATTGTTAGCAGAGTTCTCATCACATCTGAGACGCTCCAAATAATTTAGAAGACAAAGCTGTCTCCTAGATGTATAAATCTTATTTACAGCTTTTCATACATATGCTGCTGTTTATTTTTGGTCTGTGGCACACACTCTTGTGCACTCTGATAAAGCTGATCCTGCTTTGTCATCTCCAATTCCCTGTAGATTTCCATGTACTGTGTGATTAATTACTAGATTTCTAGGCCTCTTGCTCTCTTCAGTCTGAAAAAAACAAACCAACCCAAAACCAACCACTAAACTTAAATGTGTAAAGAGATAGTCAACAAGTTGCTCCCTGAGAAGTAGAAACAGACATGCCCAATTTTATTTGTGGTTATGTGCTGCACCACCTGATTTCACCACTCCTTCTCTATCAGCTAGGTCTGTGGCAGGGCATGCAGTGCAGTGAGTGGGCTGTGATGCATGTTTGGACCAGTCTGCTCCTTCTACCAAACCTCTGTTTCCACAGAAATTAAAAATAAAAAAAAATAAAAAAAATACTATGGGTTTGAGACCTGCAGGATACAAGACCTGAATCCTTCTCCAAAATGGGCTTAAAATGTGCTGGCACATGTGGAAGTTGTCGCAAGTGTGTAAAGCCTCCCTCAACCCTTTAAGAGAACAAGAAAAAAAAAACCAACAAACCCAGTAAAAATGATCATAAAAATGTTACACTTAAAATCGCTTTATTCTCTATACCTATGCCTCTAANAGAAAACAAAGAACAACCCACTCCTGCCCCCCACCTTATTCAACTATTCAAGTTGAAAGCAAATCTTGACACGGACCTCCTGCACCTGTGTGGTACACACATTACATACATATGCATATTTAAAAAAAAAAATACAACCAGATTGTGTTCTGTATTCTAAGTATATTCTTTCTAAATTGTTAGCAGAGTTCTCATCACATCTGAGACGCTCCAAATAATTTAGAAGACAAAGCTGTCTCCTAGATGTATAAATCTTATTTACAGCTTTTCATACATATGCTGCTGTTTATTTTTGGTCTGTGGCACACACTCTTGTGCACTCTGATAAAGCTGATCCTGCTTTGTCATCTCCAATTCCCTGTAGATTTCCATGTACTGTGTGATTAATTACTAGATTTCTAGGCCTCTTGCTCTCTTCAGTCTGAAAAAAACAAACCAACCCAAAACCAACCACTAAACTTAAATGTGTAAAGAGATAGTCAACAAGTTGCTCCCTGAGAAGTAGAAACAGACATGCCCAATTTTATTTGTGGTTATGTGCTGCACCACCTGATTTCACCACTCCTTCTCTATCAGCTAGGTCTGTGGCAGGGCATGCAGTGCAGTGAGTGGGCTGTGATGCATGTTTGGACCAGTCTGCTCCTTCTACCAAACCTCTGTTTCCACAGAAATTAAAAATAAAAAAAAATANTAAACACTTAAAAGATTTATATGAATCACAAATGTTTACAAGATAAAGACAAGTACTGAGAATGTCTGCTGAGGTACTAAATCAGCATTTAAAAGATGTGTACGCAAACTGTGTTGGCTGAATAAATTTTCCATATAGACAACACATGTTTACTTGTCTAGTAGTGTTTTATTATCTTTAATAATAAGAGCTCACAGAGTCTGTGGCTTACAAATGAAAATTTTCAAATAACAGTACAGCAACTCAGGAATGCTGCTCATAATCGTTTTGTAAGCCAATACCTAACATATGTGTTCATGTAGTTTTGTGACAAATCATCTGTTAGATTTCAGCCGACAGCTTGTCATATGTTAATCATAAATAACTGTAATATGTGGCTATTTTAAAGTATGCAACAAAAACAAACACAAAAAAAAAAAAAAAAAAAGAGAGGCAACTAGAGAGTAGCCTTTGTGGTCTGTGTCCCCCTCCCATCTTCCTGATCTTGCTGTGTAGTAACCCAATGTCCACTGGTTCCAATTGTTAATGGAATGTCCTACTGCGTTAAAAAGCTTAGTGGGATGCCATTTACCAGGGACACAAGCAACAATCCAAGGCAGAACAGCCGAGAGGAAAATAATACTGCAGACTATTAATAGAGTAGTATTTAATATATGGAATTCATGAGACTGAGACACGAAGGAGCATGGCTGGTCCTTTACTGGAAGTGTTATAGCCTGTCACTCATAGTAAGGCCACAGGTAGATATTCAGATGAACAGAAGGAAAATCGACCTATTTTTTTTTTCTTCCTTTGCTATGTCTTTTGAGATTTAAACCTGCACTCTCATCCTGTAGTTCCACATCAAACTTCACATCCTCCTCAATGCTGAAAGCAGATGCATGAGCAGGACGAACAGGATTTAAACAGTTAACTTTGAATAATGGGAGAAAGATGTTTGTTTTCATAAAAGACTCTCAGGGAATACATAATATTTAATTGCAAATGACATAAAAGACCCTTCTTCCTTCCACCTTAAAAAAACCCAATTAATAGAAGATTCATATCTTCCAAACCTAATTTAATTATGATCTTAGAGATTGTTCAGTGTTTTAGGGGAAACATTTCAAAGTTAATAAAATGTGTAAATGTTTTTCCAATTCGGTGCTTAGAGTAATGTACTGCTGCAATCTTGGCAAAAAACAGAACACGCATATGAGTGGCTTTTTTGAATTTTTTACTGTATTTTGGAGGAAAATAAGAAGTCCACTTCAATTAGTAGTTTGTAACAGATGAATTATGCTTCTTGATGTGCTATCTTCTCTTAACAGGGCAAGAATGTTAAATGTGTTATTAGCAAACCATATACATACATTTATGTATGCATATACGTACACTATTAAGTACAAACTTTATGCTGCTGATAACAAGTGATAATATGCACTAGAGCAGCAGTAAATATACAGTGCTTTAATGCTGCCTTATTTCTTTAGCATCACTACAAACCCTGGAAAACTTATAAATAATATTAATAAAATCTGGTTTTAATACTACTACTATAGACAGAAGCTCACTTATTCCTAATGCATACTGTGATGCAGACAGAACAGAAGGAAGAGCTACACAACCAGCTTATGACTCTAAGATAATGGAAAACTAAATGTAGTCCCAAAACTCACATCCACATTGTGATACCACATGAAAAATATAAAATGCATGGGTTTATTGCTCAATTCTTCAATGTCATGCATGGATCACAGCATGAAGAGCACTAAAACAGCTAAGTATACTGATAAAAACTGCTGAGACAGAACATTAAAACCTGAAATACCTATTTAGTACTGCCGTTTCAAAGCAAATGTAACCCCATAGTCGTTTGAGTCAAGGGGGGCAAAGGTGAGGATTTTATTCTTGCTTTCACTAATATTTATTCTGATAAAGTAGTATTTTGCCCAGCTTTTGACTTTTGTTGTTTTAACTTTGAAGCCACAGTTGGGTGTTGGAAAGTCTCTACTGAATGGTTCTTCTTGAAAAGATAATTAGTAGTCATCCATGCTATGTATCATGCGTTTAGCTTTTCCAACAAATTAATTTCTTTACAAAGTCTTTTTGTATTTTGTAACATACTATTTGGTAAGGACTAGTGATCCTTTAAGTGTAAGCTTACTTGGGGGGACAGTTTTTCATGGTGTAACTGGCGGCATCAGAAGAAGAAAGCAGTTTATGGAGCTTGAGGAGAACAAAGTCTATCTTCACATAAAATACGATTACGAGATAGAAAGTGCTCAAATCTTTCCCTTTTGTAGAAAAGGAGCAATGATCTGCAATGAATTTAGCACAAACCACCATGGCTAATGGAGGTATCAGGGCCTACAGAGCTTGATCAGGTTGCAGCAAGTCAGCACTAAACTTGGAACAAGAAGCACCGGGCTGACCAACACTGCAGCTGCAAACACGTGGAATCCCATAAACCAACTTTTGTGGCACCGATCTTCACGGGCTCCCATCACCACAATGACTGACTAGCATTTAATGTGTTTGTCCAAACACTTTACTCTGATTTTACACAGGAGGGACTGTGGCATGGAGGCCATATGCTCCAGGCTTCCGAAGATGGATGCCAACCGTGATGTCTTCCAAAGCGCTGTTCACCTAAGCCCTATTGTTTCCACCCATGTTCTCCACACTGCTCCCTCTTTGCAGAAGACAGTAGAGGTTGGAGCAGCAGGGCCCTTTTTTTAGCCCCATGGCTTGCCACTGACTGCGCCAGGCAACATGTGGTGTCACTCAGTGTGAAACATGATCATTCTTTGGGAAGAAAATTAAGGATTTGCCATACAGGAGCATGACTGAATAAGCAAACATTGCTTTGTAACACCCCTCATAAGCCCCACCTTGGACGGTCAGATCCCATAGCCCCACACCCACGTAACCAGCTGGATGCAAACTCGGATCAGACAAGTTGCACGTTTAAACTCTGTGGAATTTCGCCTGTCCAGGGAAGTTGGAGAGAAAGTGGAGAGACCGGGCCCAGCAGCTCGCCACCAGCTGCCGCCCGCAGCCCTGCGGCCCGGCCTCCGCCCCACTCGCGTGGCCTGCCCCAACCGCGCCGGTGTGGCCGTGGGCGCCCTCCGCGCTCAGCCGGGCGGAAGGCTCCCCCCCCCCCCCCCCCCCCCCACCCCGACCGGCACG